>APFE030846171.1:0-234316 GCA_000404065.3 Pinus taeda
TGAGATTATTGGGTGGACCTGAGAGATCATGATGTGAGAATAGACCGTAGAGGTCATTGTCATTTACTCTTTTGGAGACTCAAATATCAGGGTTAGATTGTACGTAGTTGTCTTTCTTGTTGTTGGGAGGAGAGATCCTTCTCTAAGTGAATTCATTGGATGTTTTGTTCAGATAAGTATGCTGGAAAATTTTGTAGGTTGCAGAGTTAAACTTTTTTTTTATATAATGGTTTTATTTCTGAGAAAAAAAATAGTAAAACTATTAAAGTAGAGCTAAATTTAGAAGCGATACCGAATGGAATAACTGAAAATACAGAATCAAATAAGAAAATACTCTATTAAGTCTGTATTTTTTATAAAGGTGTAAGCATCTGAAGGTAAAACATCCTGGCCATGTAATATTGAAATGCAATAGCCACAACCAAGGAGAGAAAAGGAAACCCATATAAAATATGAGAGACAAAGCCTAGTGGGGTAGGTAACCTTTGGACCTATGATGAATAACAATTATTGTGGCTAAAAGAAATAGTAAGCTGAGTAATTAAGTGAATGCTGAGGTAAGTAATACTATCATAGATGGGTAAAGCCTCGACAGGCTGCATGCACACAGTCTGGAAGGGGAAGGAAATCTAGATGAAACTACGCATGTCTATGTAGCAAATATAGACAATACGGGAAGGAAATCTAGATGAAACTATGCATGTCTATGTAGCAAATATAGACAATACCCATTAAAGAATTTATAGTTGGAACTCCGGTCAATAAAATTGAAAAATATGTATTGACATCAAAACTATATAACCTAATCATTCAATCCAAAGAAAACCCAATTCTCATAATGAAATGAACCAGTTTAAAATCCTTGTACAAAAACAATATTCAAGTACAGAGAAAGCCATATGCTATCATATGCTATCACTGTCCTTCCTATTTTTTTAACTAAATAAATTCTGACATCCTCAAATGAATTTAATTATAAACTTAAACATATATTTTAAATACTAAAATATAATATAAAAGTAATAATATAAATAAAAATTAAAAGAAATAGCAGTGATATCAAGCTAATCTATAATTTTTTCTCTCCCTGTTTTCTTTCGAAACCGGACAACACTCCCATAATCAACTGTGAGTTTAGACACAACTTTCCAAAATAATATGCAAATCAAATCGACCATCTTTATCAACCCAGTATACTATAGAGACTTTCCTAGTTTGCTTGCTTAGACATGACTTTCCACGCAGTATACTATAGAGAGTTTCCGAGTTTTCTTGATGTCCTACGTTCGTTGCCTCAATTTACTTTTTGGAGCAAGGGTTCAGTTGCCCCAACTGCTGTTTTTTCCAGAGATAGTCTGGGTGGTTATGGGCTCCCGGGACTGGTCTGAGGAGCACACACTCAGGCGAGTGCCTCAGTGGATACTCCATCAATATCCCATAGTCCATGGAATAATCCTTCTCTACATCGATTAACTCACTGAAACTTTCAACCTTTTTCGGCATAGAATGAGCATTTGAAGTTGGAAATGTGCCATCTTGTACAGTGATGGCCGGAATGTTGAACTCATGGAGAGTCTTCTTTAACAAGGAGAAACTCGAAATACCACTATATGTTGTGCCCCTTGACGTATTACCACTTCGTTGCACAGGCTCGATCTGCTGATTAATATCATTTTGTACTGTAGTGTCGACCAGAGTACTCAACTCATGAAGAGACTCGATCTGCTGATTAATATCATTTTGTGCAGTGTCGACAGTTCCCTGCGTCAACGAGAAACTAGAAATATTATTGAATGGTTGTTCATGTTCGATCTGCTGATTATTATTATTTTGTGCCGAGTTGGCCATAGTACTGCACTCGTAGAGAGGCTCATCCATGAACAGGAAACTGGAAATATTACTGAATGGTTGGTCATGCTAGATATGCTGATTATTATAATTTTGTGCAGTGTCGAGCAGAGTGCTGCCCTCGTTGACAAGCCCATACATCAATGAGAAACTGGAAAAAATGTTATCTATTGCGCCATGTGTATTACTGAATGGCTCATGCTGCATCTGATGATTATTATTATTTTGTGCAGTGCTGGCGACAGTAGTGGACTCTTGGAGAAGCTTATCCATGAACGAGAAACTGGGAGTACCACTATCTGTTGTGCTTGACGTTTTACTTCTTGCTTGACCACGCTGGATCGGCTGATTGATAAGATTTTGTGTAGTGTCCACTGGACTACTGCACTTATGCAGATGTTCAGGCATCAACAAGAAACTGGAAATATTATTACTATCTGCTGTGCCTTTCGTATTACTTGTTGGTTGGCCATGCTGAATTTGCTGATTAATTCTAGTCATAGTGTCTTGTTGATCATCATGTATCCTTGTTGGTAAGTTCGGTGCGCTGGTAATACCGGCTGTAATGTTACCTTCAGCACCTGTAGAGACCTTCATTCGTTTCTTTCCTTGGAGTGGTACTAGCTGGAAATTAGCCTTACGAATCGAATCCGAAATATCTACACGTATCAAATTTAAAGAGATGGGTCAAACTTAGTTATTGATTTAAAACATTTAAGATAGTTAGGTTTATGTGATATATGTGTTGGGTATTTTTGCAATGCTAAAATACCAAAACCAAACAAACAAACAAACACCACAGAGCCAATGTTCTGTTTCATTTCTTCGAGGACCTTTGCACAGGGAAGCTATTAAAATCAAATATACTCATAACAGTCCATTACACAGCCATAAAAACATTCCTATTGCTTTAAAATATATGCACTATACACATTCATCCTCTTTGCTGAGAGGGATTTACCAAAAACAACATTCAACCAAAACTCTATTTTCCCCTGAGAATTTACTGAGCTGGGTTTACTGCTGTAAAACCCCTTTTTACATTTACTGGTGTAAAACTATTTTTACACATACTGTTGTAAAAATATTTTACACATATTACTGTAAAACAAACTTTTACATATGTAGCTCCAAAATAAAACATTATGTGCCCGCTCATTACAATAAAAAAAACTTCAGCATACAAAATATTTCATCCTCTGTTCTAATCTTTCCTTCCTCCTCGCACTACTGTGCGATCCACACAAACTAAGTTGACCTCTTCAAAAAAAGGAATCTCCCCTGCTTCTTCTACGCACTGCTGTGCGATTCATTTCACATCTCTTTTAAATCTCCATCCTCGTTCGTTCATTGCCTTCACACACTGCTATGCGAACTTCACAAATGTATCCAAAAAAAACTCTGAAAAAAAATTCATTCTTTACATGCACCCACTACATTTCATTTCATTTTTTTTACTTACTTATACCAAGTCAACATTCAATACATACGTGACCCAAAAAAATTACACGCATTCTCTTACCCATACCTCCGTATAAAAAATTATAACATTTTACCTACCATCTACCAACCACGTTTAAATACCATTTAATTCCTTAGCTGACAGAACCGGCCGTCAAACAAACTTTGTTTTACTCCACGCAATCCTTGATTTGATGCGGGCCCGTATGCAGCTTCAGGCGATCGACGACAGAGAATGGAGGACGGAGAATGGAGGAGCAGATCGGACGAATATCGGATGACCATTTTTGACCGACTTTTATCGTCCGATAAGTGTCAGAGGGTGATGTCACCCCTCATCCACGCATCAGCTCGAGGTTTTATCGGAGCCCCTAAGTACGGATACCACCTTTATGCAAAAGCGGTGCGATATGCTTACTAGTGGTTTGTGGTTTCACTTTGGTGGTTTCGGGGAATGGTACGGCTGCGTGCTTCGCGGTTGAAATTACAAACTCAACAATATGTTGGGGATTTTTCTCGTAAAATCTCAAAAACAAACAAACAAAATGCACACAGAGATAATGCTTTGTTTTTCTCCAGAATCTGTTTTTCTCCATAATCTTTAATACATGGAAGCTTAAAATATTTCTGAGAATAGAGTATTACATACCCATAAAAGCCTTTATATTCATTAATAAAAGAGTAATACAAAATTCATCCTCTTTAACTCAGAGGGATTCACCAAAAGAAATTCAATAACAAAAGTTACTCTCTCCTCCTGAGATTTTAAGCTGTGTAAAAATCCCATTTACATTTACTAATTTACATTTACTGCTGTAAAACAAACTTTTACATATACTTTACTTCTGTAAAAATAAAATTCACACTATGCACTTTGCATATTACAAAACTTCATCTTCACTTTTCTTTGTCTTCACCCTCGCACTGCTGTGCAAACTTCAGTTCATTTTCAGTTCATTTCAGAAGTCCATTGTTACATTCACACTGTTGTGTGTTTTTTTCAACTGCACACTGCTTCCCCTATTTCATTACATGCTCCCCTGTATTTTTCTACATACACTTCCTCACTACTTCATTACATAAAAATTGTACACAAAAACAAAAGCATAACACTGCTTCCCCTATTTCATTACATGCTCCCTGTATTTTTCTACATACACTTCCTCTCTACTTCATTACAGAAAAATTTAAGTTCAAACTCTATCTTCTCAGGTTCCTTTGGTTGGAATTCATGTTTAATAACATATTTCACCTCTCTGAACACCACATCTTGGTTGTACACATTCTTCCTTGTTAATAGGTTCCAAAGCTTATAACCATTTAAACCATCCTTATACCCAATAAAGATGTACTTTTCAGATTTACTATCCAACTTGGTTCTTTTCTCCTTTGGAACATGTACATATGCATCATATTCAATTACTCTCAGATGTGAAAGAGAGGGTTTCTTACCAGTCCATACCTCTTGTGAAGTCTTATCTTCTAATGCTGATGAAGGTGATTTGTTGACCAGGTAAGATGTTTTCTCCATCGCCTCTGCCCAGAATTCCTCTCCTAACTTGGCACCACTGAGCATGCTTCTTGCTCTTTCCATCGACTTCTTGTTCATTCTTTATGCAACTCAATTTTTCTCAGGTGTGAATGGAGTAGTCTTCTGCCGTGCTATACCACACTTCTTACAGAATTCTTCAAATTCCTTAGTGCAAAACACTCCACCATTATCTGTCCTCGGCACCTTTATCTTCTTCTCTATTTAGTTTTCCACTAGAGCCTTCAATTCTTTAAAGCTATCAAAGACTTCAAATTTCTTCTTGAGGAAATATATCCATGTATTCCTTCAGAAGTCATCTATAAATGATACCTCTACCTGTAGTTTATGAAATGGCTCTTTTATTGCAATTTCCAACCCTTTTTTCAGGGCTTGAAGCATTACTTCATTATTTGTCACGTTGCCATAGTCCATCACGTAGACTCTAAGTGTCTTGCCCCTGTCATCTCCAAATAACCCTCTTATCGCTGCGTCACCAAGGTTGGAAGTTTCCCTCTGAACTATGGGATTCAGAATAGGAAATTTCCCTATGCAATATCTAGGCATCCAACTAAATGACTAGGAGAACAGAGTGGCTAATTGGAAACCCTTCTTGGGAAAATTCCAAAGGAAAATGGAGAACTGGGCATTTAGAACTTTGAACATACCAAGTCGCGTAATACTCCTAAGGTTAGTATTACAATCCATCTGGATATACCAACTAACTAGTCAAGTGATGCCCAAAACAGTTTGCGAAAAAATGGTAGACATGTTCAAAACATTTTTATGGAAAGGGTAGAACACAGTAAAAAATTGGGTGCTTCTATCCTGGAGTTGGCTCAACAAATGACTAAAAGATGGAGGCCTTAGACTTCAATACCCCTACATACCAAATCAGGTAATGGGAGCAAAGTTGTTGTGGATATGGATACACAGAGGGGTAGACCTTTGGAAAAAAACTATGGGAGAGGAAGTATGACATGCCTAGGTCTCTCGAAGAAAAGCTGAGAAGCCATAATGACAAGAAAGGTTCAACAATATTAAACCTAGCTAGTGTCAATAGGGATTTGATCAGCAACCATAGCTTTTGGGAAATCAGAGGAGGTGACAAAGCCAACTTCTGGGAAGAAGCGCGGGAACAGAGAGAAAATTTAAACAACCAACCTTAGTTAGCAAAAATCCACCAATGCACCAATCTCCAAGTGGGAAACACAGTGCAAAAGTTCTAGTGCATAGACCCAATAGAATAATGGAGAAAGTGGAAACAAAAACACGATTGGCCAGAAGCACCCCAAGGGGAGCTATATGATATGGAAATGGCAACCAGGAAAATATCAAAAAAAGGACCGACATTTTATGATGGGGCTATAGGATCAAAGAAATGTTTACAATTAGAGAAGGTTATCAATTAAAAGCAGAACATATCAGGCATCAAGAAACAAATAACTGGGAAAGCATATGGAAGGAAAAAACATGGCCGAAGGTCGCTTTCTTTATCTGGACCCTGCACCATGGTCAAGCATTAACATGGGATCAACTGCAAAAAAAGGATGCTAGGCCCATCGATATGCGTCTTATGCCGAGAACAAGTAGATACAATGGATCACCTTATCAATGCTTTTAAGTATAGCAAAAACCTATGGAAACAACACAATCAACCTTTCGAAAGTAGTGACAGGAATCCAAATAACATGCAAGCAACAATAGAGAACTCGAGGAAAAATCCATACCAGAGCACAATCCTGAACCGTGCTTGGAGACACTTGCTAGGATTTGTCCTGCAGAATATATGGAAAGTAGAAACAAACTGATCTTCAAGGAAGGAGGAAGAGCAAAAGAAGAAAAATGGAACCAGATAACCCAAAATATTCGAGAGACTATTCTGACAGAGAAATGGTTCAAGGAGGATTGGAAAACTAACCCAAAGAAAGAAAATATAATGACTCGCCTAAACCTAAAATCAATCATGCTTCACACATCTTCATGGAACCACCACACCACCAAAGGAGAGGAAGTAAACCAATTCAAAAGATTACAGAAGAAATTCATCAAACTAAACTTCGATGGTAGACTCTAAGTGTCTTGCCCCTGTCATCCCCAATTCACCAAATTGGGAATATGTTGAATTCTTTCATGAATAGTATCCCCCCTTCTAATATTATTTTGGTTCTGTCAGGAGCCCTCTGAAATTCTGTATTACCATATTCTCCATTTCTTCCTTTTGGGTGAGCCGATTGCCTTGCTGATCCATTAGGGAGAAAATTTTGTCTGCTGCCAATGTTGTATCATTGCTTTATGGAAGAAATTTGTATTTCTTTCTCCTTTTAACCATTGGATTCTTGATTTTTGTTTCCATAGGATTTCCTCTTATCGTCTCCTTTCTTTCAATTTGTTAATTAGTAACCCTTCCTTTTTTGCGAGACCTTCACTTCTACCCTCATTGATTATTTCCTACTGTATTTTCTTCATCTTTGTTTGGATTATCTCCTGTTCCTTCTGTATGTTACCAAATTATTCCTTGTTCCATTTCTTTATCTTCCCATTTAGATGTTTTAGTTTGAGTTGAAATGTGTGCATCAGACTTCTTCCTCCTATCTCATTCTCATTCCCTTTCCACCATTCCTTCATATTTTCTATAAAGGTTGGTTCTCTTAGCCAAAATGCCTCAAACCTAAAGGGTCTATTCTGGTTTCCTTGATTCATTTCTATTTCTAGTTTGATAGGCCAATGGTCCAAACCTAGACAGAGTAGAATTGATGCTTCATAGAATATGTCTTTGCGAGTGAAGTGTTATGTTGCCAAGAATCTATCTAACCTAGAGGCTATTTGTCTGCTCCCTCCCCTTCTGTTGTTTAACATATATTTTCCATTTACAGTTGGGATGTCTACCAATTTTAGTTGTTCTTAAAGATCCATGAATTTCTCCATTTCCAGCTCTTCTCCTTGCAGTCCTCCTCTTTTCTCCTCTGATGATGTTATTAAATTGAAATCCCCTGCTATCAGCCAATGTTCCGCCTCATGAAGTTTACCTAGATTTTGTAATTGTTGGAGGACATTTCCTTTTTCCACTCGAATATGGCAGCCATATACTGCAGATACTAAAAACCATTCTCTATTTCCAATTAGCCAAAACTGCCCCATGAGGATTCTATTCATACCCACCAAATAATCTGCTGTGATCTCTACTAGGTTCCACAATATTTCTATACCTCCTACACTGCCTTTCGCATCTATGGTCATGCATTCATACGTTGGCTTTATTTTTCTTAGTATTTCCTCCATTCTCCCTCCTATGATTTTTGTTTCTTGTAGCAAAATGAGTTGAGGTTTCTTGTTTCTTAGTATTTCAACTAAGTGTCTCTCTTTCCCTCTGTTATTAATGCCTCTTATATTCTAGGATGTAATTATCATTGGGTTGCTTGGTTATTTGATGAAGTACCGCCAAGAGTGGTACTACCCTCCCTGTATTCACTATCATTTCTCCCATAATCTGTATAGATTCCTGTAGGTTTCTTCGGCATCTTTTCTTTCCGCCTTTCATTTTATTTGGATAATCTTGGGTGCTGCCATGGTGCAACCCCATTTTTTCTACCAACTCCACCTTCGCCTACCACTACTTAACTTGATACTGCTGGAATGTTTCTCTGTATTGTTGTTTTTGGTCTTCTGGAATGAATCGCTCATCTAGGTGTCTCAATTCATTCAATAGTTTCCTCAACACCTCTTCTTCCATGTTTACTTCTCCCCTACTTGTATCTATTTGCATTGTAGTATTATCGATCTTCTCTATGTCTCCCTTCTCCTCCTTCTATGTTGGCTCGCTTTGGGCTTTCCTTTTAGGTTTTAGCTTGCCTTGACTTGAGCTACTTTCCTTTGCTTTTCCCCCTTGATAGTCCGTTGTTTGGACCTCGTTATCTTCTTCTTATTATTAGTACATCGAAGTTGTTTGTTCTGCTTGGCTAGGCTTGTTGTTATCCTCCCCCCCGCTAGTATTCTCTCTCACTTGTCTTCTTTTACTTCTCACTACTTGAAACCATTCCTTGTCTTCTTGATTTTTCCTCTGTTGTTTATGCATGTTTTCTCCCTCTTCTATATTCAATGGGTACTCCTTAAAGAGGTGGCCATACTCATGACATCTTCTACATTTGAATGGGATGTGTTCATAGTTCTAGGGTTTGTTGCGAGACCTCTTGATGTACTCTAGTTCCACTGTGTCTCGGATGGGTTCAACTATATTCATGTAAAAATATATTTTGGCATCTAAGTATATCTTCCTTTTTTTGTCGTTTCTGCTATTTTGACAAATATACCTATGGTATTTCCTATGCCCTGTAGTATCTCTGGGTCCAGTAGAGATCTATTGTGATCTCTACTGGGTTCCACAATATTTCTATACCTTCTACAATTCCTTTCACATCTATTGTCATGCATTCATACGTTGGCTTTATTTTTCTTAGTATTTCCTCCATTCTCCTTGCTATGATTTTTGTTTCTTGTAGCAACATGAGTTGAGTTTTTTCTTTTCTTAGTCTTTCAGCTAAGTGTATCTCTTTCCTTTTGCTATTAATGCCTCTTATATTCCAGGATAAATTATCATTGGGTTACTTGGTTTATTTGATGAAATATCGTCGATAGTGGTACTTTCCTCCCTGCTTTCACTATCATTTCTCCCATAATGTGTATAGATCTCTGAAGGTTTCTTTGGCATCTTTTCTTTCCGCCTTTCATTTTATTTGGATAATCTTGGGTGCTGTCATGGTGCAACCCCAATTGTTCTACTGTCTCCACATTCCGCTACCCCTATTTAGCTTGATACTATTAGAATGCTTCTCTTTATAGTTGTTTTTGGTCTTCTGGAATGAATTGCTCATCTAGGTGTCTCAATTCATTCAATAGTTTCCTCAACACCTCTTCTTCCATGTTTACTTCTCCCCTACTTGTATCTATTTCCATTGTAGTATTATCCATCTTCTCTATGTCTCCCTTCTCCTCCTCTATTGGCTCACTTTGGGCTTTCCTCTTAGGTTTTAGTTTGCCTTGACTTGAGCTACTTTCCTTTCCTTTTTCCCATTGACAGTCCATTGTGTGGACCTCATTATCTTCTTCTTATTCTTCATGTAGTACATCGAAGTTGTTTGTTCTACTTGGCTAGGCTTGTTGTTATTCCCCCCTGCTTGTATTCTCTCTCACTTATCTTCTTTTACTTCTCACTACTTGAAACCCTTCCTTGTCTTCTTGATTTTTCCTCTACTGTTTATGCATGTACTCTCCCTCTTCTATATTCAGTGGGCACTCCTTAAATAGGTGGCCATACTCATGACATTTTCTACATTTGAATGGGATGTGTTCATAGTCTAGGGTTTACTAAAGACCTCTTCATGTACTCTAGTTCCACTGTGTCTCGGATGGGTTTAGCTATATTCATGTAAACATATATTCTCGCATCTAAACTATATCTTCTTTTTTTTGTCGTTTCTGCTATTTTGACAAATATGCCTATCGTATTTCCTATGCCCTGTAGTATCTCTGGGTCCCAGAAGTCTGTTGGGAAGACAAATAACCTAACCCACACACAGGCTACCAAAATTTTTTCCTTGTCTAGCTCATAACATTCTTCCGAGTATCTCATAAGCAATCCAACATTATAATGAAAGTAAGGACCATTTTCAAATGCTTTTTCTTTGTCTTGCAGGTTCGAGAATATTACTATCAAGAAGCCTCTAGCTCCCGACTTGAGCTCGATATGGCCTCAGGGCTACCATTTTTGTTGAATCCATTTGGTGAGGTCCTTTTCTGTCAGCCATACTCTAATAAACTTATATATTAGTGCATGGTCTTTTATGTAACTTTTGTATCGCTCCAACTTGTTCATTGGTATGATGAATCTTAGTTTCTCCATCGCACATGGTAAACATTTACCTTTGCTCTCTGCCTGGCATCTCGCTCCGAGGACTGGTCTTGACATTCTGTTTGCATCTCGATAGGAGGGGATCTCTCCCCCCCTTTCCTCCTCTGTCATTCCTCTCTATTTCATGGTCCCTTGAGTCTGCAGGTTTTCTGCAGTTTGCAGGTTTCTTGGGACGTAGTACAGTTTATCTCATGGCTGCCTCGCCATTAGAGTTTTTATGCTCCCACTAAAACAAAAATATATTAATGAAAGTAAAAAAAAAACACATCTTGGGACCTCTGAGAATGTTTCCGACATCAAAGATGGCTACCACCATTAATACTAGTTTAGCTTCATTGATGTCTTCCAATATAAATATGTACGATCAAATTTTAGCATTTTATTGTGTTTTTTATATGCTTGTGAAATTCCAGATATTCATAGAAGAGCATTAGATTAATTTTCACTTAAAAATAATGTAAATATTCTAGGTATTCACATAAAAGCATTATATTAATTTTCACCTAAAAACAATTTAGGTATTCTAGGTGTTTAGAGAAGGGCATTAGATTAATTTTCACTTAAAAACAATTTAAAATAAAAAATAATGAATAAAAATTATTTTAACCTTAAAGGCCCCTATGTATGGCAGCTGTCTGTCATGGTGTGGGTATGGGGCACTGCCACCATTCTACTTATGATTATTCATGATCATTTGAAGAAGAATCATAATAATAATTAACTAATGTTTGGAAAAATATTAAAAAGTAAAGGAATAAATAATTGTACAAAATTATCAACCCTTGTATATCATTAATGATCTTGTTTCCACAGGTAAAATTTTTGCATTACTCTATATAAAAATATGTATTAATTTTGTAAAAACAAATAGTTTTGGTTTATTTTTCTGACTTGTGGTATTAGACAAAATTAAATCAAAATTCTCTCGTTTCAGTAATCCAGTTCTTTAATCTTGGTCCTTGCAGGTATGCCAGATTCGATTCCTAATGCTGATTACATAATAATACCTGTGAGAATAAAACAACTCATAAAAGTGGCTTATTAGAACTGCTAAACGGCATCAATTACCAAGAAAAACCGATATTTATCACCAGATTCAGCATGGCCAGCCAGAATTCAGATTGAGCACGCTAAATCCGGTGGTTAATAAGATTCACAATCTCTTCACTTCTTGATGGACATCCATTTTTCTTGGTAATTGACGCCCTCTAGCGTTAGCGGCTTTAATGCTTCCTGCACCACGGGCAGCGACCTTTATGCGTTGCCTTCTTCGCACTGTTACTATTGCGTAAGCACCATTAGAAATCGAATCGGGCATAACTGCAGGTATCAAGATTACATAATTGGATCAATGAAATGAGTTAATATTGATTCAATTCTTTTTATGGCCATAAGTGAGAAATAGATAGAAAAACAAAAGGAAAATATAATTGTAAAATTAATACTTACTTTTATATACGGATACCTATTTTATAGAGGGTAATGGGAATTTTTCTTCTGAGTACTTTTTTTTTCCTTTTATGTTTTTGTTTGATTGCATTCCTTTTATTTAGTTGTTTTAACAATTAAAAATAATAAAGTTTAATAGTGAGTTTTTAACAAATTTATATATTTAATTTAGAAATCTGAAACATAAGTATCAAATAATTTTAATGGTAATGATAAAATTTAAATATTCCCATAAATTTTAAATTATTATTATATTATTTTAAAAATTATATAAAATAATTACTTTATTTTGGAATTAATCTAAAAATAACATGTAATATGTTCTTATGTACAATAAAAGATACATAAATTTTGTTCTACAGAAAACCGAATCAAACAAACAACAATACTAAATTGTTAAATTATATAATTTATATTTAATTTAAAATATGAAATATAAGAATTTTAATATTATATATGATTCACTATGAAATTAAATGAAATTAATAATTTAGAAATACTTTATATAATAAATTATTTAAATCTAAAAATCCAATAGGCATTGTGTATTTAAGGTTAATTAGATATTTATATATTCTAAAAAGTTATTTTTATGATATTATTTTTTATGATATTATAATTTGAGACCATTGAAATTTCAAATAGACATTTTTTATTTTAACTTCAATTAAAAGTTTATTAATTTTTATGAGATATCTTTATTATTAAAACTTCAATATATTCACTTTTTTGTTTTTAAAATATTTTTATTATGTTTGTGATGTGATTGAATATATTTTGATATTGATTTTGAAATTCATAATATAGTTATTGAGAAGCATAAATCAACTTATAAAAAAAAAAATCTAATTAATTCATATCATAAAAACTTAAATTAAATTCTAAATCAATATTATTAATTATTTCTTTAAAATGCTATTAGAAATCTTTAAAAGGTTATTAATATGGATCAGATAAACTCTTTGTGAAATTTTCTCTACTTTAAATATGAGATTTATATATTTAACATAAAGATTACTAATTATAAATATAAGGAACTTTGTTAGCCTAAAAACTTATATATTTAACATAAAGATTACTAATTATAAATATAAGGAACTTTGTTAGCTTAAAATCAGTTTCTATAGATCAAAGAATATATGCCCAATATTTAAATAAATTGAAACTAAAATCAAATTAGCTTTTTGTGAAATCACCTTTTCTTTAAATATGAGATTTATATATTTGACATAAAGATTAGTAATTATAAATATAGAAAACTTTGTTATCATAGAATCAGCTTCTATTGGTTAAAGGTTATATGCCAAGTATTGAAAAGCTTCTATTGGTTAAAGGTTATATGCCAAGTATTGAAATAAATAAGTGCAATAAAACAAAAACTATAACTCAATTAAATATATTTCTAATATATTTAAATTTATAAAAACATTCTTTCTCCTAACTTATTTTTCAGCCTTAAAAATAAAAAATAACACTTATATAAAAAGATAAGCATCAACCACATTTCTTTTTCAATGGAAGAAACCACTGAAAACACCATGTTGAAGCAACTAGCAAGCAAATATCTAAACTATAATAATAACTGTTGGAACCAAAGCTTCTGATCTAAAGGTTAGACCACATCTTTGACACTTAAACAAATCAGCCAAATCAACTTATGGGTGGGCCTAGAGGGAGGTGTAGTCCTGGCCAACTGAAATTGGGTGCATCCGACTACCAAGTAGAATGGTCGCATCTACCACATCTTTGAGACTTCAACAGATCAGCCAAATCAGGTTATGGGTGCGCCTCGAGCGAGATGTGGTCCGGGCCAACTAATATTGGGTTCATCGGACTACCATGTCGAATGGTGGCAGTGAGGTATACGCGCACTATGACAGATGGCTGCCATCCAGGCGAGGACTTTAAGGGTTTGACGGGTAGAATGATCCCCATTCATCATTTTCTATTTTAAATTCTTTGTTCGGTGGAAATTAATGTAATGGGCTTCCAGGGATACCTAGGATCTGCACAGTTATACAAAGAAAAAGAACGAAGGTATACAATTTGAGCATGTATACCTATATTGGAAGACAACAATGCGGCTGAAGCAGTAGTAATGATGGCAGTCTGGCATTGCAGGAGAAACTTCCCATCCATGGACTTCTAACTCCTGACCCTTGTTCGCCACACTAATTAGAGGCGCTATGTTTTCTGCAGCCCTTCGCACAACATACTTAATGTTGACCGCAATTTCCGAAGGAGATCAACCTTCTATTATGCTTTTGATGTGAGCAGAATACTGAGGAAAGTTAAAACGATTAGCAGAGGAATCTCCTCTCCGGAGCTGGACGGCTGCGACAAACGCAATGGCAGCCATCTCTGCTGTGGGAAACGTTCCAAGATGGACCCCGTTTTTCGAACGTGAGGATTTCTTTTATTACAGATCGGCGCCATCTACTTGCTACTAATACTCGTCACACCTATGTATTTCCTTAATCCTCCTCTCATAATGTTGGCATTAGGATCTTCACCACTAGTTATATATATCTCATCATATGTGATACTAGCTATAACCTTACAGTCGTCCTCTTCAGTTGAGGACACTCTGTTCAATCATTCTGGTCATAGAAGCTACTTACATTACATCAATGATCCACGGATTCTTCTGACTTGTCTCCATATACCCTGTTGTCTCTTTTCTAGGTTTATTTCTGTTTCACAGGTTTTGTACGCTCTAGGTTCCTGAATGACTAGCCCACAGATTCGAACCTCGCTCGTAGATATGCCGCATAGCATTTTGAAATCTGCTGGTGGAGATATGCCGCAAGGTAATAACGGAGGTTCAGGTGTTCAACCCACAGACACTGAAGAGTGAAGAAACCCAGCGGCTGTTGATTGTGGTTGGAGCTCTCTTATTCCACAGATCTATCACACAGCAGGTCGTCACGACAGGACCTTCTGTGTGACAGGCCTGTGGAATAAGAGAGGACCTGCTGTGTGACAGGCCTGTGGAATAAGAGAGCTCCCACCACAGTGAACAGGATTTCTTCGTTCTTCAGTGTTTGTGGGTTCAATACCTGAATCTCCGTTATTACCTCTATGCGGCATATCTTCACCGGCAGAGTTCAAAATGTTATGCATCTACGAAGCGAGGGTTCGAATCTCTGGATAAATCCAGGAACCTAGAGCTTACGAAACCTTTGAAACAGAAAATCCTAGAAAAGAGACAACAAGGTATATGGAGGCGAAAGGGAAGACATAGATATGCAAGACTCACCAGAATCCCTGGATCATTGGTGTAAGGTAAGTAGCTTCTATGTGGACCTCGCCAGAATGATTTAGAAGAGGGTCCTCAACTAAAGAGTACTACCGTAAGGCTATAGCTATAGGATGATATATATATAAATATTACGGACTTAAGTTTCCATTTTCCGGTTTTCATTTTCCGGTTTTCGGGGATCAAAGATCCATATAAAAAGGAGAGGAGTGAGAACAAAGACTCTAAAAACCAGTCTGGCGACTTAGACTCTAAATACCAGCCTGGCAAGTTAGAGGCTCCATGCTATGAATATGGAGCGTTTCATTTACGAGGGCGCATTGAGAAGAAGGATTTTAATATTTGAGAATCGAGCTGGAGGTTTGAAGGGTTAACATGGTGGAATGTTGCTATTAGTTGGACCTAGGAAGGTTTAACATGGTTGACTGTTGCTATTAGTTGGACCTAGGAAGTAATGTATATGATTCCATTTCATGTTAATTAATGATTAAGTAACTAGTCATATTTTTTTTATTAATAATCAGTTAAGATTTATAATTATAGTTTTGAATATTTTTTATTAATAATCGGTTAAGAGTTATAATTATAGTTTTTAACTAACGATTAAGCAACTATTCAAATTTTATATTAATAATTTATTAAGAGTTATAATTATAATTTTTTCTTTTACATTATACTAGATTCAAGGGATTGATCTTTAATTTAAAAATAAGTGATAATAGAAATTATTGATTTTAGAAAGTATTATAAATGTATTTATTTTATCAAGTAAATTAATTAATTAATTAATTAGGTGTTTTTATTTGGAATGGATTTTATAGTTTAGTTTAATTATGGTATTAAATAGACTACTTTCAATGATATTCTAGAACATATTGTATAGTAAAAGGCTGAGATTTATTTTAAAAATAATTATTTCATTTTAATTAAATAAATTAATTTAAAAAAATTAATCTCAATATTAATTGTGGTTTTATAGGTGTGGTATTACTGAGTTATGATAGTTCTTTATGTTATTGTAATAAATATTGTTTACAAATTAAGAATTTCATAGTAAAGTGAGGTGAATATTGTGCGTAGTCTAAAGAGGCAGAGGAGTTAGCGATAAGTTATGGAAATTCCGATCATATTTAGAGAAAATCCGGCAAGGAATTTTGTAAATCCAAATTATAGTTGTTAAACTTCAAACTTTTAGGTGTCCTAGGCATTTTTTATGGCACCACCATCAAAAACAGGATTCAAAGGCTGCCTCTACAAGATTTTTTGAGATTTTTTACCCAGATTCCAGCCACTTTTTGCCATCCAGGCAATTGAAATCTTTTTACCTAGATTCCAGCCACTTTTGGCCATCCGGGCAATTCCTCGCCCGACTCCGAATATTGTTATAGATCAACGACTCACATTTATTTTAAATGTGATTGTGCCATTTATATCACTTTAATTAAATATATTTGTTTCCAAAAAAAGTGATGTGAACAAGAGTTATGGTTTCTTAGACATGTGGCATTACTAATACATGACATTGACCTATAATATTGTAACAAACCCCTATTCACAAATTAAAGGTTTACATGGTAAAGTGTTGGTCAATCCCCATGGTTAACAATAATAATAATTTCAAATAGAGTTGTGTGAAGTTAGACTTCTGAACAAGAGTTATGGTTTCTTGGACATGTGGTATTACTAATCTATGACATTGACTAATGATATTTTAACAAACCCCTATACACAAATTAAAGGTTTATATGGTAAAGTGTTGGTCAATCCCCATGGTTAACAATAATAATAATTTCAAATAGAGTTGTGTGTAGTTAGACTTTTTGGAAACTTTTCGGGTGAGTTTTTCACGTATATTATTTTCTCTAAATTTATTGAACTCACAAGCTTGATGGGTAACCCATTTCGGGTCTAGTTTCTCTAAAATGACTTTAAATAACACAAATAAAGAGTTCACCTCACATTTTTGGGGTGGATTCGGCACTTGAAAATAAAAAAAAAAATCCCTCTAAAGACAACTCCATTTAAAATAAATTTATGATTTAGTTAATTTTTATAGTTGTTTTTATTTTTGGCAATGTCAAATTTATCAAAATCTACCAACAATCTCCAAATTACATTTGATTACTTACGAT
This sequence comes from Pinus taeda, assembly GCA_000404065.3. Lineage (NCBI taxonomy): Eukaryota > Viridiplantae > Streptophyta > Pinopsida > Pinales > Pinaceae > Pinus > Pinus taeda. Next base: position 17,586 of record APFE030846171.1, read on the forward strand.
AGAAGAAAAATTAATATATTTTATTCATAAGATACAACAAATTGTAATTATAGTTATTTCTATTTATAAATTATAAAATAATTTTAATCGAGTCTTAACTACTTTACAAGTTAGCTTAATTTCTCGAGTTCTTTTGCTCATTAGTTCTATTTGGATGTCACATTATCAATTCTCGATGATGTCCTCACAGTTAGGCTTTGCTAATTTAGGGATTGCCCTTGGATCAGGGATTGCCTTTGGGATGTGATCCAGTGTGCAGAGATTTTCTAGGGATGAAAATAAAACTAAAAGGAATACATTATTTTAGCAATGAGAACCTTAAAAATCAAATTACATTGATAAAGTTTAATTAAAGATTAATTATTGATATTAAAAATAAAAATAATAATGTTTTTTATTAATCGAATAAAAAAATTATAATTAATAACTATGAAGATGGAATTTGAGGAATATATGTTTAGTCTTTTTTCATAGCTTATTCATGGGTTAGAGAGGTGTATATAAATTTAAAGTTTGTTTAATGTGAGTGTTGAATTTAGGAGGAGATGCAAAACTAAGATTTTGATTTGGGATATAGAGGGTTAAATGCTTTATGTTAAAATTTAGTTTCAACTTATTATTGAACTTATTAATAGTTTCAACTCAACTTCCTCTACACATCCACACTTCATACTGAGTACAAAAAAATCTACCTCCTTGCACATGCTTCCTCTGCACTTCCACTCTCTGCAATCTGCACAATGAAGGCCACCTCCACATAGCATCACAGTGTCAGTTTCAATGTCACTCTTAGATAAATCACTAATGAAATTCTCCCTCACTAATGAAATTCTCCCACCCCCTCCTTACATGAATGAATTTATCTATGTGCCATGGAGGACTTTAATATTTTGCAATATTTAGTAATGACTAATAATTTCATCAAATAAAAGTAATAGAAAAGGCAATGATGTTTGAGTAATATTACCACACTACAGTAATTTTTTTTATCAATTTTATCAAAATGCAATATTTGATTAATTAGTTTTACCAAAATATGTATCTTTAGCACTAGAATAAATAACATCTACTTAGTATTTAGTGCATTTAATAGTTTGAAGAATCTCATTCTAAATATTGAAGGTAAAGGAAGCTTCCTTGACACATTGAAAGCTTTCAATTAAAACTCCACACAAGAGCTCTTTGTCTCCTCACTATTAGATCAATCTTTTAATTTAACAAGTGTCTCACAAATCTTCACTCTAAGTGTGAGAGATGTGCAATCAGAACATCCACATTGAATAAAGAATCCTATAAGATTATATTAATGACAGGCTCTATTAATATGTGTATCACCATAGCATATTAATTGATGTACACAAAATTAGTATGTGTTTCCCTATGAATATGATACTCCAATATTTATGTATGTCTCTTCATAAGAGTTCAGCTTTTCGAGATATTTGTATGCCCGAAAGAGATATATATGTAATTATTTTTTATGCTAGAAGGAGATAAAAGAAATTATGATTCCTAGTTTGAAGGAAGCTTACTGTGCGAGAGTGCGAAGAAGTGTGAAAAATCACCATTCTCCACATTTTCGCACTTGTTGACCATATCCATCAAATCATCTGATAGCCTCATGAAGCCCAATACAAACATTCTTGGCCCATCTCTATATCTTTCAAAGCCCAAAATCCCCATAATCTTCATAACTCTACTAATCATTCATTGAAATTCCAAAGAATTAACTTATAGAATTAGCATTAAACGAACTACCATGCATTTGTCAAAGGATTTGGAATTTTGTAAATATTTTTTTTTAGAACTAGACGCCATTTAGTACTTTCATTTGGAGAAAATCCCAACCAAGAATTGACATCGGAGCTCATTTCAACTTCAGAAGAGGAGGAGTTTGACATCTATTTTGAACTCATAAGCTTGTCATTCTAATATACATTAATGCCTTTGGTCAAAATTTAATTTTGGAATGCATATAATCTTAACTAGTCCCCCATATTGTGGAATGTGACATCCGCCAGCATGCCTCACACACGTAGGCATTGAAGTTGTGTTAGTGCTATCATATCTAGTCGGCATCAAACATTTTCAACCCACAATGAAATTGGAATAAGTGATTCATTCAATTTCCATTTCTTTTTATTACTAGCATAAAATGACAATTAAAGTATAGTACATGATTATTTACAAATGTCTTGGTTGGATGCTTTATATATGTGGGTTGACATTTATTTCTTACGGAAGGAAAACCAAGAATAAGTAAGATACCGATGGAAGTTCTTACAAAATTGTGGAATTCTCATGAAACAATTTCGCAATTCTACAAGTTCCCTTCACACTCCCACACAATGAAATCAAAGGTTTTTGGGAATTAATTTTGAGATGTGTTTATTTAGGTTTCCATGAATGTTACATAAATTTGGAATTTTTTCAACCCACTAGATTGGAAGAGTTTCCTTTTTATCATACCTATGCAATTTCCTTATATATTTTATATATTTTGAAATCTCAAATAGATATAAGAATGATGGTAATTCACAAACTTCTTTACACTTCCAAAGCAAAATTGAGAATTCTAAAATGTGTAAATATATACGAGAAATTTAGTATACATGATAAAATCTAATCGTTGAAATTGAAATAACTACATCAACTTGCTAATTCATAAATGTATGGCTATGTAAATTCATGTCTCTCATTCTCCTAGTTGTATGGGTTTTTTCACACACTCTCTCTATAGTAGGAGGCAACATTTATAGAGAAAGAACATTATTTGAAGTTGATTAAATCATGTTGAGAGTTCAGAGGTAGGTGCCTTCATTGTGTAGAGGAAGCTTCCTGTACACTTCCACACAACATAACCATGAAACTTTCCTTCCAAATGGATTTCCTTTATCTATGCTACCTATGCCTTATCTAACATAGAGAATGGATGAACATGGAATTTCGCATTGATTCACCTACACTACTATTTGGAATATGGTTTCAATAATTTATAAGGTTAAAGCTAATTTCACATCTTTAGAGCGAAAGAAAGCATAATGAAGAAAGGCCATAGAGAATTGGCCACATAGAGGAAATTTAAAAGAATAAGTCAATGAATTTTATTTTATATGATAAAATGACACACATATAGTTGCTTTGACAATTTTCACTTGTTATAATTCAATTGGATTTGGATTATACTTTAGACTCTCATTATCATTTTTGTGTTATCACACTAAAAATGTTTTATTTGACTATTTAATTTTATATGAAAAAAATTACAAGATTTGTACCTTAATCATTTTTCCAATCCAAGTCAATTTGATTTTATAATATTGAAAAATAAATTCCAACCAAGATGTTGCATAAAAAATTACATAATTGAAAACCCTCTCTATTAACTTTCCGAAGTGAATGAAGAAATTATTCCTATACTATAGATAATTTACTAGGTTTTTCTTTTCAATGAGGAAGGTAGGTTTTGAGTTCTCTCGTTTCTGCTACTTATTATTCATGTACGAATAATATTACAATGTCAATGGCTTACACCACTCAATATGGCCTCCACGCCTAGCTGTAGTTATTGAGTAAGAAATGGTGTTTATAGAGGAGAATATCTAATTGTGTCATCTTATTTGGAGAAAATTAAGATGATGTGCAACACCCTGACCCCACATTTACCTAATTTGACTAGTCTGTCACAATAAACATGAGATCAAGAGTTACTATGACATGACCCAACCTCCAAGCTTTAGTTATGGATGTGGGCCTCACTCTTACAACTCACGGACATCCATCAAGGTTTACAAGACACTTGGGGTCCAAAGAACCACCGAAGGTGACCAAACCCCAAGTTGAAGCTACTTTTTTTTACTTCACCCCCAATAACATGCACAAGCCTACAAGGCTGAAGTTACAGGGCTCTAACCACATGCATGACACTGCCTTCGTGTGGTTATAGATGAAACTTTCTAGTTAAGAGGGTGTTGTCCCAAAATTTAAGCCATAATTCCACGTCAGCGTCCAGACCACTGCCAAGAACTTTGTGTCATTTTTGAGAGTGATAAATGACTTAAAGGCAATGCCAATAACATAAAAATAAAATAAGAACATAGCCAAACTAGATTAAGCCGTCACATTTATTTCATTAGACATATGGTGAACATATAAACTACAATTCTTGAATGTATATATGATCATATGAGTCTGAAATTTCTCTGAGAATAACCAAGAAGGTTTAATGCCCTCTCATAATAGTTGTTATTTCATGCAGTCATTAACCATCAAATACTTATCAAATATTGAATAAGACATAACTATAGAACATTATCCATCCATGCTTATAACCAACATATAATGAGATTATTAACCATGACAACGCAACCATAAAATCATCAAAATAAAATTATAAGTGCTCATAAATTACAATAGGATAATAGCTCTTCTTAAATGATGCAAAATCCAACCAAGTCATGGACTTCCACATACCACCCAATCATAGATTGGGATGAACTGAATCTTCCTTTCAGCCAATCATCCCCATGCCATATTCAAAACATGAATGTGAAATCTCAAGACATAACACCTCCACCCTTATGCTATCGTGATGTATCCAAAACTAGAGGTCACAAATCCCAAAACAATCTTGGACACCTCAAAGTTTCTTCGCCATTGCCTTGAGGAATTTTCTTGTCTCCACCCATATGTTGAGGGCTTCCAAGAGATTAAACCTCTTTCACCCCTAACCCTTGGGAATTTTCCTAATACCATATCACGTAGTTCCAAAACCTTCCAACAATAGAAATGTCAACAAGAAAATAATCCCTACACACCATGGTTATCCATAAATGGCAAGGAAAAGCTAAAATCACTGTCAAACCTGAAAAAAACCATGTCAATGACAACAAATGACCCAAATACATAAATTCATATATCAAACATGTCATTTTTTATATGAAAAATCCTCATGTTGACGTTACTTAATCAAACATTCCTTGTTTGTCCTTTGCTTTTCTTGTCCTTATTTTTCTTTCCTTTATCCAATTTAGAGTGATCCAAAAACTCTCTATGTGTGCAAAAGTATGAGAGAATAGAGATAGTTCCAAAAGAGAATTGATAAAAAGTTGTGAACTGATCCTTAGAAGCCTTTATCATTGAGACCTCTATTTTGAACATTTCCTCTATTTTCCTTCAATTTTCCTGTCAAGAAAATATGTGACCCTTCATCGCCCTTTTGTCCTATTTTCCTTTATTTTCATAAATAAATTCCAATTAATGTCTCTTTTCCTTTTCCAATGCCTTTTTCAATTTACTTCACCATAATAAACCAAAAGTGACACCCAATAGGATGCTTATGCCCAAAATTCAACTTGGAATGTGTGTCTCATGGCCTTGGATTTATAGACACCATCATCATTGTTTCTCAAGGAACATAGCCCACCTAGGTGTTCACAAGGTATGTCCTTCAAATACTATTCTTAACTTTGATTCCCAGTCCTCAAAGAATATTGGTCCTCTATTTCTTCTCCTATCATGGATGCCCTACCACATCCTCAAAGAGTATCAGATGTTATATGCTTACCCAATTCTCCATTCTTTCTTCCCAATTTGAAGACAATAATGATGTGTCTATCTCTCCCTCTCAACTAGGGAGGATATACTCATTCCTATAAAAGGAATGTACCCAACATCCCTCATATCTAGGGAGTTGTCCAAGATGCCTCTTAACTAGGGACTTGTTTTCTAGCTCCCTCTTAACTAGGGACTTGTTTCCAAGCTCCCTTTAAACCAAGCACTTGTTTCCAAGCTCCCCCTGAACCAAGCACTTGTTTCTGAAAACAAATTTCTTATTTAGTAGAGATCGTGGAACTCTTAGCTACTTATTGAGCTTCTCCTTTTAATGTAATGAATTTTATCATCATTATTATTGAGCCTTCATATTGTAGTGAAATGGTCATCCATCACTTTCCACAAGTCAATCACGTCATCCTCCCCCTGTACAGGAAATTAATTTTCTATTCCACATCTACACTTCCTTCCTACAACTACCTCTTCAACATCGTGTTACTTTTTGGATCTTCTATCCCACCACATAAGTGCTAGTAGTAGGTGAAATATACAACATCTTTTCTTGTACCACTGCATTTACCCATCCAAATGTTATTCAAAACCTAAAAATGAACTCAAATCAAAATTTCCTTTTGTGATGTCCTTTCATCATGAAATATGTTGTTAGAGACATCAAAATCGTGCATATTCATAAACATATCTCCAAGAATTTCAATGTCAAGGTTCTTCTTCCTTTTTAGACTTTATCAAGGTCTTCATACCTTTCCCATGGAATGTGACATCATATTCATTTTATGTTGATTCCTTGTGACCTTAGTTGCATATTTCATGGTCTCTTCTTTCTTTCTTCACATATTGCTTCTTAGGAATATCCATCTATAGTTCCTTTCTATTTTTCTACCACCTCATATTCCATATGAGGACATATTATGTTGATTTCATATTGTCAATATGTGAACCATGCCTTCATGCATGTTTCCAATGAAATAGATCCATTTTCTTCGATCATGCTCATGAGGTAGAGACTTCATCCATGCTATCTACAGCTACATGATGACATGATCCAAATTACATGCATACCTACTTCATTTCTTATTTTTGGTCATATAGACTTCCTTCAACATCTTCTTTGATTAAAAGTAATTCAACCATCTTAAGCTGTTGTACTCCTTTGTCATCATACCATCATCAAATGAATCCCATACAAGATGAAATTCTCAGCGAGATACTTGCTTCTTCCAAGAGGGGTGAACCTTCCAATGAAGATTCTAATGGAGAATCTTAATTATCCTCATCCTAAAAATTCTCCTTCCTAATGATGATGATACTTTATGATTCCTTTCTATGCTAGATAACTTTTATTTTCCCATAATTACTAATTATGCTTTCAATGAGGCTACCAAGAGCTAATTCCTTTCTATGATGTCTGCTACTATCACATAGACTTCTACATCGATTATCCTTTCAAGATTTTCTAATGATCTATTGTTTTAACGATATGTTTTTAATGTGGTGCGACCTTCTACTAATATGTAGTTAGTCGTAATGCCTCTCGTCTTGACTAACATGGTAGAGGTGTTTTCACCTCCTTGTTCTCCTTGCTATGCATTGGAGGAACACTAATAGTGAAAATATATCCCTTTGGATTTCGTCTCATCATGTTCTTCCACTTCTTCGATGATATGAGCCTTATTTCTTTCTTTCCTCTTTTTATTCTTCTTGAATTTCAAACAATCTCTCTTGTGATGCCCATATTCTTGACATCCATAGCATTGGATCTTTGACATATCCTCCTTCTTCTTGTTCTGAGGAACAAATTTTTTCAAACCTTCGCTTTTATTCTAGACATGGAAGCAAAATCTTGACCTTATTCACCTAGTCCCACATTGCTTTTTTCTTTTAACTTGGTTTACATAAATTTTACATAACTAGAGTTCACTAAATGAGGTGGCTTCCTTATTTCAAAAAATGCTTGATAAAGAATTTTCCCAACCATCAAGTACTGTATTTAGTACCATGGTGGTCATTTCTAATTATTCCCCCCAACTCTTGCAATTGGTCTTGTATTTCAGATACCCTCATGAAGTATGGGGCTATTCCTTATTCCTTTGATATCATCATCTTGTATAGCTCAATTCTCAAAGATATCAATTCTCCTACAGTAGTTACAGAGAATGATTCCATTAGTTTGTCATATATGTCTTTTGACATTTCACATTTTTCTACATAAGGATTATTTGAGCCCTTATTTCACTTTTCATGTATTTAGCTAGAGCTTGAGATTCTTGCTTTGGAGGTTTGGTGACAAAACCTTTAACATGTACAATGACTTCATTTTCTATGAGGGTCAAATCTATCCTCTTCGTCCAGACTTGGTCCAACAGAAGGATGAGCGACTCCTTCAATAAACTACACAAATCTGGAGGGAAACTAGCCTCCCCTCCAGAGATTGTGCAATCTTGACTGGCAGCCTGCTCAGCCCCAGAATTGCACAATCTACTGAGAAATATTCACCTAGAAAATTACGCAATCCTTACTAGTTGGGCTGCTCAACCCAAAATTTTTGCGAATATGGGCAGTATTCAGCTACTTTGCCTAAAATTTACACAAATATTCTGACAAACCAGCCAAGCGACCATGCATAAATGCACATTTTCTCCCAATAGTTGAGTAGCGTCTTGCATGTGTAGCTGAGTTGACTGGTTCCCTACAAGATCGAGCAAAGAAGACTTGTATGCATGGGCTTCTCCTCCCAAGGCATCATGCAAAGATATCCCTTGTTTTTGGGACCTATTTTTGGCAGTTCGAGGATACATGCAAGGATAATTTCTGAAAACTCTCACCAAGTGTTACTTTACCTAAATACGTGGCATCCACGTCACAACCTTGATTCTATAAAAAATCATCAAACAGATGTTGCAGAGCTCATTCCTCACATCAACCTTGTAGCTCTGACATGACACATGCTGTGGACACATTTAGCTCAATTGTTTTGGGGTAAGCCCACTTTCCATGTCTTGTGGTACATTTATCGTTCCTTTTGTGTTTCACCTCATATGAACATTGTTTTCTTGATTTTAGTGAGTGCTTGCTTTTGTTTCCGTTTTCTTTAACATCTCACTGTTGTCACATGCATGAATTTGTTTTCAGGAATGGTACTCATGCCACCCACATGCATGTTATTTTGTTTTATATATATTTCATTCACTGTTTGCATGCACGATGATTTTCTCATGCCTACACTCAATATCACCATGAATTTTCATTCACATTCACATTCACTTTTAGCTATGCATCAACGAGTCTGGGTAGCCTTGGCCTATACTCTGCCTCATCGAGACAGAATTATGCAATCCTAAGAAGAAAGGCTCTGTCCTTCTCTCAAGAAATGCACATTTCTACCCAGTGACTATCCTCAAGTCTTGCATTGCAAAATTTTGAGGGATAGTGACTGTTGGCTGAGAAAATTGTGCAATGCAGTGAGTGAGCCTACAACTATTGCTAGCTCAGATTTCACATTGCACAATTCCAGTAGTTAGTAGCCAAACTAGACTATGCATTGCATAGTTCCAGCAGCCAATAAGACTCCCAGTAGCCCCGAATGCCTTGCGTAGTCTTGGCAGTCAATCTCCCAAACTCCCGACGAAAATTACACAACCTCCATGATCAGTCACACATGTATGTTGCAAGTTAGTTTTGAAGTTCATTTTGGTTTTTGACTGGAAGCTTGCTTGCCATGAGTGTTTCCATCTCTCTAGGTATAGTAGATATTCATCTACCTCTTAGCAGTACAAGTACAATGGTTCCAGGAGAGAAGAGTCGAAGACACCATTCAAAGCACACTTAGGGATGCATTTGATCAAGTGTCTAAGGACCTACCTACCCACAAAGGCATCAAGTTCTTCATACACAAGGACATCAAGATATGACCTGACGAGCATCACAACAAGAAGAATCATGAACAACAGCTGAAGGTAGAACATCGGATGCAATGAATACAAGAGGAAGGTTGTTGAAAACACAAAGGTGGAACATAGTTGTAAGTGCAAGTAGATCCACTCATGATGAAAGAAACTTTGGAGACTCAGGCTATGAGGTGGTGATGTGACATGAAGATCGTGCAAACATAGAGAATGGAACAAAGAAGGAGTTTCTTGTGATGAAACAACAACTGAAAGAAGAACATGAGCTGCATGGACAAGCGAATGAGTTGTAGCAGGAACAGGAACAACAGGGGGTGGCACATGCACTCACAGATGAAACTATGCCCATACAAGTTATAGATCCATCCCAGCAGTTGGCATGGAGTAAACATGGTAAGAAATGTTGATGATTGCATGTAATGGATTCAAAAACATGAATGTCATTGCATGCATGAAGGAAATCCAACCCATTCAGCACACTCGCCAAGGCGAAGACAAGAAGCAAGACCAACTGGAGATGAGCATGTAGTTGATAATTGATGTGCATGAACACTAGCACAAAATGGAAGATCAACATGAACACTATGCATAAGTGCATTTCGAGTTCGACCACACCCAAGGAGACCATGCGCATGTTAGCAGACGAGTTGGATGGATGAGACACACCTATGCACCTAGATGCAATGGAGGCAAGAGTTCGCTTCAGCAAGATGTCACCATGGAGTGCATGCACACCATCACAGACGACCAAGATTGGCATTAGCTCACCACCTTCACCATCACAAGCATGTGAAAGAATTGGTCTCACCATAACGGACTGAATGTCAATGATGTCTTGCATGGATTTCTCAAGCGATTTTGTCTCACATGAGTACATGTGCATTGTAATGTAATGTCTTGCCAAGTGGAAGTTCAAGTGTCAATAGTTGGACGTAAGAGTCATAGAGTAGAGGAAGTGTCATGAGGGTAGATGAACTATCACAAAGTGGAATGTCAAGGGTCACCCCAACCTTTGCTATAAATAGAACCTTGTAATCATTATAAAGGCTTTTGGTTAGCCAAGATTCTGATAAGACTATCTTCGAGAGAGCTTGGACAATATTGTAACAAGCCTTGGCTTCTCCACTACGTAGTGCTAGTATATCTCTTTGAAGGAGTAGGTGGTTATGGCTATAATGTTCCACTGTCAAAACTAGTGGTTAGACATGGATGTATTGTATGACTAGAACTTACACTTAATATAATAGAGCCAACACGTTTCATGCATATGTTATATTATATTCTATTGTACCTAGTTTACTCTAAATGATATATGTATTTGTTTTCTTACGGATGCATATATGGACTATTCTGTATAAGTATGTATGAATATTTCTTAAATGTGTTGTTGGTTTAACCATTACTTTGGATGGCTCGCTAACTTGATTTCCATCTTGTGATGCATCTTTGCTCGTGTGTTCCCTTCCAAGCCACATACTATTATAAGTTTCCAAGGGGCACAATTACCTCACCCAAAGTGTGTTAGAACCACTCATGCACCTTCCTTGGCTGGTTGCGAATATCACACCCTTGCTACCAACAGAGACATCTTACTTGCCTCTGTGTGAAATCATGGTCAAGGCATTATCATACGACCCACTGCTAGGACTCCTACACCAAAATGATCTAAGCTATAATTGGGGCTTCCTACTAGGGCGATCCCCTTACATGTTGGTAGATCCAGCGCCGTCAACATTTTGGCACTAGAAGGAGGGCCAGAAGACAAGCTAAGTCCTCATATCTATTTTGAATCTCTACATATCTATCATGACTAACTACTAAATTGCTCTTCCAAAGTGTATGTCTTATGGAAATGATTTCATGATCTCAGAAATTCTCTCGGATAGCTTGTCTCATAAAACATATGATGATGGAGGCCATGTAGCCTTGGTTAGGCATGCGGTTGTTGTTGTAGGCCCATGCGAAAGACATGGATTATTTGAAGAATACAGGAGCTGTGTGTTGTTCATCTACATTCTTCAAGGGCACCCAATGCACTAGTATGCCACGCTGCCCAAAAAATATATTCATTCTCTTTCTCATCTCGTCGTAGACATAAATCGTGCTTTCAATCACTTTGATTGTAAATTACTCAACAAAGAAATTCTGAAATTAAAAAAAGAACCTGATGAATCTGTTGAACAGTTTCACACATGCTTTTGTAATATTCCATACTGATTCCCCAAAGATGATATTGATTGGGAATTTCGTGATGGGAGATTTGAGTATCTTCTTTACATATCTAAAAATCTGCAAGTCTTCAAATCACTCAAATCCCACTCATACTTCGGTGATGGAATTTTGCAATCACAAGTAGGTATAGTCATTCTCATAAGTAACTTTCAATATTCACCTCATCAAACAACTCCACCATCATGGAGTGAAGTGGGAGATTAGGCACATACCTCTGTTGAACTCTCACATCCTCCCACCCCACCTTCTCTTGAGATCTATGTAGATTTGGCTTGCAATCTTGTTGGTTATCAAGTGGATTCATTCCCTCAACCTTCGTGCCCATGTTCTGTTGATCCTCCATATTGTACTGTCATGTGTTCTTCCACTCTGTACTCCTCACTTGTTGTGAACGAGGATCAAGTTGTCGATGGAGTTGTTTTTATGCCACCAACCTATGTCATCATTCATGATGAGTGTGTGCGAGAATCTAAAGGAGAACCACCGATGAAGGATGACTCCCTTCCAGCCATGCCTCATCCACTTTATCTTGACATCCTTTGTGAATCTATCACTATTTATTTCCCTTGTGAAAACTCATTTCAAAATGTTTCTACTTCTAATCAATGACAAGACACATCGGATGTCAGTCTATCAATATGTTTTTGAGAGGACACATATTCCTTTGAAAATATTTCCAATCTATCATTTGTCATTTCTAAAAACACAAAGGGTGAACATCTTTGCTACTCATCTACCCGTCTACCTAATTCACCAAATCATGAGGATGCCGACAAACATCCTTAATTTTCTAATATTGGTTTTCTTGATCTCTCTATATAGGACAATAGTCTATGATGATCTATCTATCAATGAAGTCAAAACTTGAGAGGTTGTCAAGGCCCTTTAGCCCGAGCTGATGGTCATGTCAGGCCCTCGTTATCATGAGGTTGGTTTCACTTCTGATCAGGAAATTGTTGAAACACTCAAGGCTCCTCATCATTCTCTCCTTTGCATTGAGGATCAACCAAACACCCAAATTTTGCTTCCTCCACTTGAACTACATGATCCCATCGCTCATGCATTACAGGAATCATACACAGCAAGAACACATGCAAAATATAGTGTTCTACCTTTCTCACATTTGCTTCAATGTCACAGTCAAGAGAATTCATACACTCAACATCTGCATGCAGTGTGGAAAAACACCATGGCAACTCCTTATAGTGCATGTCATGTGCATTCACTCATCTTTGTTCTGTGGTAACTTGTAAACTTAGAGTGTGTTTGTCTTCACTATTACATCTTTCTTATTTGTTGGTTCACATAGTTGTCTTGTTCATGAACCATGGCTTCACCAACATGGGTCAACCAATGCATCGATGGCTATATTGGAAGTATCACTTTATGTGAGATGGCCCATGCACTGTTAACTTAGGAGTAGGAATAGTGTTTACTTTCAGTCTGTTTCCTTGCATGCTTGTGTGCTTGCTTTATTTATTGGTTTGTTTTCTTACTTGCTTGTTTGCTTACTTGCTTTGCTTTCACTTTTTCTTCTACTTCTACTTTTCTTTGTTGTTGTTTTTTTTTTTCATAGGTTAGCTTCACAGAAAACCATGTATGACTCTTGAAACAAGTTCGGTAAAGTATGAGAGGACTTGTACAACTATAAAAATTTGGTTATTTATTGTTCGCTGTCTTATGTAAGAACTTGTTGTCTTCATTCAATGACACATCAAAGGAAAACACATACTATTCGAAGTGAACATTACTGAAAAACAAAACTATTGAGCGCTCACTAGTATCACCTACTCTAGTTTGTTGCTTTTTGGGTTAATCCTTGTCATCTCAATCAGGTAGAGTAAGGTGAGGGGGAAAGCCTTAATAGGCACATAAGAGATATAATAAAGTACTTATCTTCAAGAAAAAACTCTTATTCTCTCAATAATTTGAGATCCCTCTTCCACCTCTAAAATGAATAAGTTATATGCACAGTTATGAAGATGAAAAATGAAAAAACGAAAAAGTGAAAAAAAGTTTGAAAAAATGAAAAATGAATAAGGTGAAAGAAGCGAAATGCTTCCTGTGCAGAGAGGTGATGAAAGTAACTCCATTTGGCTACTGACTAGGCTCACTAGTAGTGAAGACATGCTTGTGTTCCTATGTGACTCCGTCGGGGTACTGTTCAGGCCTACTGGTAACAGAGCAACAACAGAGATGAAACTAAGACTATGATTACTATATTTCTTGTGCACCAATATACCCCTCAACGCCAATCGAAACAACTGTGTTGCCTTGGCTTAGAATGTGTGTCAATAGTCCAAGAGCTTGGCAGAGGCTACATCATACAATTAAGCTAGTGTGAAACCAAGATGAACTGAGAATTGAACAATACTTTCGGAGGTGTTAGACTTGATTTTCATGAACAAGGTCCATTCAAGGAGCTAAAGTTCTACCAATGTGTTGCCAAGTGTTTTAGTGGCTATGACCACCCTAGAAAATTTTTCCTTATCTTTTTTTTTGAGCCTCCCTACCAATCTTCACAGCAACATGTATTTCTTCATCAAGTACACAAGCTCCAGCGATTTTTTTTGTAGAAGAACAACTTGTCAATTAAACCTTGATGCATTCCCCACACAAGATCTTCATCCGAACATGGTCCAACAATAGGATGACAAACTCCTTCAAGAATCTACACAAATATGGAGGGAAACCAACCTTCCCTCTAGAAATTGTGCAATCCTGACTGGTGGCCTGCTAGGCCCCTGAATTATGCAATTCTGCTGAGAAGGCATCACCCAAAAAAATTTGTAATCCTTCCGAGCTAGGCTTCTCAGCCCATAATTTGCGAAAATATGGGCAGCATTCAACTTCTTTGCCTAGAAATTATCCAATTCTCTGAGCATCAAGCCTAGCTCCCAGCCAGAAATTCACATTTTCACCCAACAGTTGAGAAGCCTCTTGCACATGTAGCTGAGTTGACCAGTTCCCTCTAAGACCGAGAAAAAGAGACTTGCATGAAATGTCACCCCTTGTTTCAGGGACCTATTTTTTCCATTTGGAGGTTACATGCAAGGATCATTGCAGAAACCTCCCACCAAGTGTTGCTTTCCCTAGATTTTTTGCAGGTGTGTCAAAACCTTGAATTTATAAAAACTCATCAACCGAATGCTATAGAGCTCATTCCTTAGATAAAATTTGCAACTCTAACATCCCACATCATATCTAGGAGTTGTCGGCACATTCAAATCGGTTATTTTGTGGTATACCCACTTTCCATGTCTTGTGTTGCATTTCTGGCGCTTTTTGTGTTTATCTTCATATTAATGTTGTTTGCTTGATTTCGGTGAATGTTGATTGCCATTTTGATACCTAAAATCTTGTACTAACACCATTTCATTTTTCATTAACATCTCATTATTATAGATGCATGAAGTTATTTTCATGAACGGTCATTGATTCGGTGAATGCCCTCACCCACATGCATGTTGTTCCATTTTATAAATTTGTCATTCATAATTTGCATGCACAATCATTCACTCACACTTACACTCAGTATTTCCATGGATTCACATTCACATTTTCTTTCAGCTGCATGTCAGCAAGTTTGGGCATCCTTGGCCTAGACTCTGCCTCACCAAGAAAACATTGCACAATTTTGAGAAGGAAGGCTCTATCTTCCTCTCAGGAAATGAAAATTTCTACCTAGTGACTACCCTCCAGTCCTTCATTGCTCAATTCTGAGGGCTAGTGACTACTGGCCCAGAAAATTGCACAATGCAGTCGCTGAACCTGGAACCATTACTAGTTGAGATTGCGCATTGCACAATTCTATTAGTCAACAACCAGACTGGAATATGGATTGCATAGTTCTAATTGTCAGTGAGTCTCCCAGCAGCCTTAGACTATGCTTTACATAGTCTTGGTAGTCAGTCTCCTGACCTCCCGAAGGAAATCATGCAACCTTCATAATGAGTCACACATGTATGTTGCAAGTCAGTTCTCAAGGTCATTTTAGGTTTCGACTAATAGATTGATTGCCACGAGTGCTTCCATGTCTCCAGGTATAGTAAGTGGTCATTTTCCTCTCAGAAGTATAGGTACAATGGTTTTAGGAGAGAAAAGTCCAAAACATTGTTCAAAGCACACTTGGGGATGCAATCGATCAAGTGTATATGGACCTACCTACCCATGAAGACATCAAGTTCTTTGTAGATAGGGACATCAAGACATGACTACCGTAGCATCACAACAAGAAGCATCATGAACAACGATTGAAGGAAGCATACCGGATTCAATGAATGTAAGAGGAAGGTTGTTGACAACACGGATGTGGAACACAGTTGCAAGCTCAAGTAGATCGATTGATGATGAAAGAAACTTTGGAGACTCAGGCTATGAGCTGACAGTGTGACATGAAGATCATGTAAAGACAGAGAATGGAACAAAGAAAGAGTTGCATGTGTTTAAGAAACAACTCAAGGAAGAATATGAGCTCCATAGACAAGCGAATGAGTTGCAGTAGGAATTAGAATAGCAGGGGGTGCAACATGCACTCATGGATGAAATTGTGCCCATACAAGTTATAGATCCATCCCAATAGATGGCATGGAGCAGACATGGTGAGAAGTGTTATTGTTCACGTTCAATGGATTCAGTAGCATGCATGTCATTGTGCACACACAGGAAATCGAACCCATTCAGCACAATCACCAAGGCCAGCACAAGAAGCAAGCTCGATAGGAGCTGAGCATGTAGTTGATAGTTGATGCACATGACCACCAACACACAGTGGAAGATCAACACAAACACTATGCATCAGTGTGTTTCCAGTTTGGCTGCACCCAAGAAGACCATGCACATGTTAGTAGATGATCTAGATGGAGGAGCCATAACAATGCACCCGGAGGCAATGGAGGCAAGAATTCTCTTCAGCAAGATGTACACCATCATGGACGACCAAGATCAGCATCAGCTCACCACCTTCACCATTACAAGCATGTTAAAGAGTTGGTCTCACAATAATGGACTGAGTGTCAGTGATGTCTTTCATTCCTTCCTCAAGTCATTTTGTCTCACATGAGCACATGTGCATTATAATGTAACGTCTTATCAAGTGTAAGTTCAAGCATCAATAGTTGGATGTACCAGTAATAGAGTAAATGAAGAGTCATGAGGATATATGAACTGTCACAAAGGGGAATGTCAAGGGTCACCCTACCCTTTGCTATAAATAGAACCTCATAACTAATTTTAAAGGCTTTTAATCAGCCAATCTTGTAATAAGACTATCTTGGAGAGAGCTTCGATAGAATTTTAACGAGCCTTTGCTTCTCCACTAGGCAGAGCTAGTATATCTCTTTGGAGGAGAATGCAGTTGTGGCTTTAATGTTCCACAGTCGGAACTAGTGGTTAGACATGGATGTATTGTCTAACTGGAACTTACAATTAATATAATAGAGCCAACACATTTCATGCATATGTTGTATTGTATTCTATGTTATCTAGTCTACTCTAAATGATATATGTATTTATTTTCTTATGCATGCATGTATGGACTATTCTGTATAAGTGTGTATGAATCTTTCTAAAATGTGCTTTTGGTTTAACCATCACCTTGGAATGTTTGCTAACTTTCTTTCCATCTTGTGATGCATCTTCACTCGTGTGTTCCATTCCAAGCCGAGTACTATTACAGGTTTCTAAGGGGTGCACTCACCTCACCCTGATTGTGTCAGAACCTCTCATGCACCTTCCTTGGCTTGTTGCGGCTCTCACATCCTTGCTACCAACATAGACATATTACTTGCCTCTGTGTGAAATTAAGGTCAAGGAATCAATGTATGACACACTAGTAGGACGCCTACATCAAATGGTTTGAGGTCTAATTGGGACTTCTTATTGTGGAGATCCCCTTACTTGTTGGTGGGTCCAGCACCATCAACAGATACTTACCTATCAAGAGAAGATGATCCTTGGTGTTAATATCTTCAACTTGATACCTTATTGATTTTGATAATGATATAAGATGTCTTATTGATGAATATGTCTTCCTTCGAAAGTGATCCTTCAACGAGAAGGAAATCACCTTGATTCCTTGATTATGATGATTATGCTTCTTCATGCTTCTCTAGAATGCAGAGATTTTAGATTCTTCAATATCTATTTCTTCTATGGATGGGTTAGGGGTTTGAGATCATCTTAATTCCTTCGAGTCATGCTTATCAAACTTACAACTTCATAGTTTTTTTGTTCTTCATATTTTTGGCTTGTTGTTGCAAGGACTACACTT
Organism: Pinus taeda; assembly: GCA_000404065.3. Classification (NCBI taxonomy): domain Eukaryota; kingdom Viridiplantae; phylum Streptophyta; class Pinopsida; order Pinales; family Pinaceae; genus Pinus; species Pinus taeda. Next base: position 35,565 of record APFE030846171.1, read on the forward strand.
TCGACTTCTTCTACAGAACCCTGAGATCATATGTGTGACTATAAGATGGACGGATTTGTCTCCTTTCTCCTTCTATTGAGATGGAATATTCTTATTATTAATTTGGCTTGCAAGGGAGACTTATTTTTCCTGAAAACCTTGGTTCTCTTAGAGTAGCTTATACTTCAAAAAAATTTGTTGCAAGATGATGCCCTAATTATTGCACATCTAGAGCAATATAGCCCCAAAACATATCTAAGATGCTTCACTTCTACTTATTATTTCTTCATTAGGTATTAGACTTATTTTTCTTTGTTGATCGACCTTCATGATGCTTCTTATATTCTCTTCTAGTGCTTCAACCGTTGAGTGTCATTCTTTAAGCTTCCTTTCCTTATCTTGTTACCTTAGCTCTGATACCATGTTGAGAAATCTAGGGGTTTCTAGATTAGGTGAATTATCCCACTTTAATAATTCTTTGTGATATATTTTTACTTTACTTGATTATCTTCTTCTTTCACTTGATTATTATTATTTTTCTCTATCATCGAACAACTACCAAATAATAAAATCAATGAGAAAATAGGACACAAGGTGTAGGAGATCATCCAGGGCCAAAAGCTCTCAAACTCAGTGGAAAACCCTCAATAATTATTCTATTCTTATAAAACTTCAATTGAAAAATTCCAACACCTATAACCCTTGACTAATACCCTTCAAGACCAAGTCAAACCATGCTTCCAACATCTTCTACAATTTTGACCGCGCAAGCAGATTCTTCTAGAACGTTTACCTACCTAGAAATTCTTTTGTACCTTGAACCTGCCCAACACATTTTCTGCAAATTTGACCTCCTCAGAAAATTCTTCTACCCAAAAAGTCTTTTCTCCAAAAAATTCTTCAAATTCTTCTGCCCAACAAATTTAGAAACCCTAACATGTGAGAGAGAGGCCCAAACAATTTGATCTAGTTCTTCTCCTTCTTTTTCATCCTTTTCCAGCTTGCACATTGACAATATCAAACTTTGTTGAGTGACTCTCCAAATGATATGAAGTTCCTTTTCATTTATAGGCTTTTGAGGGGTACAAATTGCTATCTTTAGATTGACTTTTCCTTTCATGTAGTCTAACATGATATTTTCACCACAACGACTTATTGGAGGGCCTTTTGAATCTATCGTGGCTCATATAAATTCTTTTTACAATATATAACATGCCCAAATGGATCTTTAATACATGACAATGAATCAATTGACTTGTAAACTAAATAAAAAGCCCTAGAATCACTTAATGGGTGCTTGGCCTAAAAATAAATTTCCCTTGAGCACGAAACCCGTGCCTCAAGAACAACAAGAATAAATTTATTTTTCTCGTTTCATTAAATACATCAAACCATGATTACATATCTCATTATAAATACAAAACCAAGTTACATATTTCAAAACTATAATTATTTTGAAAAATTGTATATTTTGTCAACTATGTCTGAGAATTATATGCAAAATCCTCCATATAAGGTAGGGCATGTTCCTATCTCTGATCTAGCATGGAAGGTTCATAATGTTTCATATTTTCTACATTCATAACTAATTAATTGTGCACATATGTTGGTAAACTGAGTGGATATGCATTATCACCCAAATTTTCTAATATATTGATGGGACCATAAAACAAACCCATAATTTTATTACTAGGCACTTGTAGCCTTTCCTTTTATAATTGTAGTCATACCCTGTCTCCCACCTTGAATGAATGTTATGTTTTACGTTCATCACACCTAGAATTATAATTTTCCTGTGAATTTTGCATTGTCTCTTGTACCTGTATGTGGATTTTCCTAATATTATCTATAATTTTTTCATCCCTCAAAGCATCTCCTATAATATATTTTATCACTCCTCCTTGATTTCCATATCCAATTTCCGAAGATGGAGGCATAAAATATCCTTAAAATGTTTCAAATGGTGAGTTTCCAATGGAAGTGTGGGTTTCTTTGTTGTAAGAACATTGTATATATACCTTATTTTCACCCTATGTTTTTATATGATTATAGTTGCATCCCCTCAGAATTTGCACCAAATACTTCCTAACTACTTTTTTCTACACATCTATCTCTAGATGAAATCTTGTAGATATCTTAAAATTTGTGTCCATACTCGCCCATAATGTAGTCCTAAATGAACTAAGAAATATTTTTCCTTTTTGAAATCATGCTCCTTGATATCCAAAAGTAAAACCGAACTTCTCCAACTAACAAGTAGGATGATTTTTTTCCCACTAATTTTATTTTTACAAGGAATCACTAGACACATCTTGGTTACCCTATCAAGTACCACAAATAGGTGGTCATGTCATTTCCTTCTTGTTGGTAAACCTACCACAAATCCCATGGATATGATCTCTAAAGGATGAGTGGATAGAAGTAAGGCATGATATAGACCCTGTTTCCCATTGCTAGGCATGTTGGTATAACAAAATGATGCATCATCATATCAACAAAACTACCTATTCTTGTATTTTTGGACAATACACATACCTATACAAGTTGGCCACTATTCCCCCTACACCAAAGTTCCCTACAACCTTAAAGGTGTGAGCATATCTAATCATATTTCATCACTCACCTATACAAAATCATAGCCTATCCTACCTATAAAGAAAAAATTTCGAGAGATGGTAGTTAATGGTGTTGTCACCATTATCTACATGACCTAAATCTACAAGTACTCAAATGCCTCCCTAAAGTCCTCATCCTTTGAATATTCCTCTCTTTATACATTAGAGTTCCAAATGTTGTGATACTTGATGTGGGTGCCTATGAAAGCATGTCTGCAAAATTTTGGGTGCTAACCCATTTTCATGAATAATGGAGGTCGATGTTGCATCCTCCCAAATTATCATGGTGAAAAAGAGGACGGTCAAATTTTAAGTGGTATAAATTTCAGATACATAATTTGATTGAAATGATTCTTATGGTTTTGGGATGTTTCCTATGTCATTAATAGGCGTAAAAGATGTAATGATAAATAAGTAAAGTTTTACTCCGAGGAAACATTGTTTGATGCCTCAAAATGTGCCTGAAAGGTTTTAGACACCAATTTTCTAAACTGGGTCCCAATCATGAAAAGGGTCATGTGTTCATATTGCTCAATGTCTTCCACTCTAAAAGCATCAAGAGAAATAATAAGGAATATATTGATAAAATTTGTATCAAAGCCCACAATGTTGGGAGATTTTTGTTCCCCTAAAGCTTCTACTGAATGACGTGAGCATTTTTTTTACTCCATCTTCTCTTGGGTGTACTATTTATGTTTTCCTAGATGATTTCATTTCAACCCAATCTACCAAAGGTCATTTTACCCCTATCTTGAAGTCCTAGACTTATTCTACAAAATTATATCTTCTGTCAACTATGCATGAGCATCGGATGCCACTTCCTCCACAGAAAGTATGACATGTTCCTCTTCTTGATATAGCATGGAAGGCTCATAATGTTTCATATTGTGTATATTCATAAATAAGGAAGTGTGTTCATATGGCAGTAAAGTGAGTGGATACACATTATCACCCACCTTTTGTAATATCTTGAAGGGACCATACCACAAAGCCTTGATTTTCTTACCATACACTTGTAGCCTTTCCTAGTTTAACTATATCCATACTTTGTCTCCCAAAATGAATGATTTAACTGTTCTATGTTGATAATGCTTAGCCTTATAATTTTTCTGTTACTTACATATTGAGTCTTGTACTTGTATGTGGATTTTCCTAACATTCTCTTTAAATCCTTCATCCCTCAAGGAATCTCCTGTAATATTTTCCCTCACTCCTCCTTTTTGTACACATGCAATGTCAAAAGGTGAAGCCAAAAAATATCTAAAACATGTTTCAAATGAGGACTTTCCAATAGAAGTGTAGTTTTCTCTATTGTAGGAACATTGGATATCTACTGTATTTTCAACCCATGTTTCTAGATGCTTATTTTTGTATTCCCTTAGAAGTTAGACCAAAGACTTGTTAACTACTTCTATCTACCCACCTATCTGTTGATTGAATGTTGTAGATATCTTCAATTTTTTGTCCATATTCTCCCACAATGTAAACTATAATGCATTGGTAAATATCATGTTCCTATTTGAAATGATTCTATTTGATATCCAAAATTGCACACATATATTCTTTTTCCCACTGATGGTCTTTTTACAAGGCATCAAGAGACACATCTTGATGAACCTATCAAATACCACAAAAAGGTAGTCATTTCCTTTCATGCTTGTTGGTATGCCTCCCAAAAAACCCATGGATATGCTCTCCCAAGGATGAGTGGATATATGTAAGGAATGATATAGACCATGTTTCCCATTTCTAGGCTTACTGTTATAACAAATTGATGCGTCATATTATCAACTCAGCTACCCATTCTTACATATTGGGTTGATACACATAAATTTGAAACTTGGCCATTGTCTTCACTAGATGAAAGTTCCCTACAAACTTAGAGGTACGAGACTTTCTAATAAATTTTAATTTCTCACCTTTACAAAAGAATAACTTATTGATCCTATAGAGCAATGATTTAGAGAGATGGCAGTCAATGGTGCTATTACAATCATGAACATAAATCCAAATCTACGACTACTAGAAAATCCCCCTAAGTTCCTTGTCCTCTGAATATGGATCTATGTATGCTTCAGAGTTGCCAAAGCCGTGATCTTTGACATGGGTTGCCTTGAAAGCATGTCTACCAACTTTTTTATGTTTCCCTTTCTGTAATTGATCACTAAATGGAACTATTGTAGAAACTACATCCACTTGTAATTCATGGTATTATATAGCATACTTTGGGCCTGTAAGCACTATAGTCGCAAGTAATTTACGTCAATTCTTCTCCTTTTCCATTAGATAGTGCTTCCACTTTTTCACAACTTTCACTAGGGCATAGAAATCCTTGCCATAGGTAGGCTAGTTAAGAACAACCCAATGAAATACATTAGAGTGTTAGCATAGATTCCTTCCTCCATACATCAAGACTACTCTAATGGTATACCCACTCGCATCCATCTCCACCTAAAAGAGAAATTAGGATTTTGGTAATCCTAGAGATTTTTCTAGACTATTATTTTTCTTTAGGTCCAAAAAAGTGTTTTTTTTACTCTTTCCCCATTGTAAACTCTTCCCACTTCATGTTATGTAATGGAGTTGTGTTGCTACTATTGAAAATGAGGCTAAGAGTTTCCAAATATTGTGCTACCCCAACAAGTTCTAATATTAGAAACATTAGAAGGCACTAGCCATTTCATGATGGCCTTCATCTTGTTAGGATTTCTATTCAACTCTCCTCCACCTATTACATACCCTAGATACACCAAATTATCTTGTAAAATCTCCCACTTCTTGATATTTGGTAGCAATTGGTGCCTCTTTAATGTCTCCAGCGTATTCATCAAATGTGAGACTTTCTCCTCCCAGGAACATGGGCTTCACTTAGGGAGAAATAACATACCATATGCATTCATATTGTGGGATATATATTGATGAAAAAATTACATAATATATTAAGAATATAATAGGGGTAAAGGGTTTTTATTTATTAGGGAGTAAAAGGTTTTTATATGTTGTGTATAAAAAATGGATCTCAAAGTTAATGAAAAATATAAAGGGGTATACAAAATTTTAATGGAAAAATGGATATTTACAATATCTAGTTCAATTACAGGATTTTGAAATTGGTAAGGTATATTGGGTTCATATTGGTAGGAGGTTAAATAAAGTGATTTTTAGAGGTATTTTCTAATATGAAGTCAAATTTTAGATAACTTTTATTATGCCATGAACGCACATGCTATGAGAGAGGTTCATTTAGTGAAGCCTTTATGCTCTCAAATGTAATTGTATATTGTTATATCATCCAAATAGTGTTTTATGTGAAGTATTATTATCTTTTTTATTGTTAAGAGATTTTTATTCCAGATGTGGTTATATCCTATTCCCAAATGTACGGCTGTGTGGAGATTTCCCCCACACCATTTCCATCAAGGGGAAAGTGGGGGAGGGTGAGAGGGGAAGTTCCCCCAAACTAAAAATTAAAGAAAAAATTCCTTGTAAAATATTTTAATTTCATAACCAATCTGGGTTGTTCATTAGGTGGAAGATATAACAATAGAATTTATGTTAATTTGTGGATTTTTTTCCTAGAAGACAAGCCTCAGTTTATATGAAGGAATTGTATTATGGTTTTTTGTTATTCAGGGTGATGAGAATAAAGGGAACTGTGTGAGAGCGAAGAGCAAGTTACAGTAGATTTTTTATATGTTTTATCCAAAATTGTGTGAACCACATACATCTATGTCTCTCTTATTTATGATTTTCTGCGTAATGTTTTTCAGCAATATTTTATGTGTTTCATTTCTCTATTATTTAATTTCTAACAAATAGACAATGATAAATGAAGATACACAAGGGAATACTACATCATTCACTAGCCTCCTAAATTTAATCAGTGCATTGCATAGGAAAAATGTCATGAATAACCTCTCATGAAAACCATTCCCATTTTTCAAAGAAGTCTCCTAATTATCTTTTACTCCAACTCCAGCCTAGTTATATGTAGAATCTAAGTCTATCTTGGTGAAGTATTTTTTTTGCTACAATTTATCCAGCAGATCAACTTTCCTAGGCATGGTGTAGCTATTATTAAGTGTGAGATTTTTCAACAGCTCGTAATTTACACAATTTTGCCAAGTCCCATTCTTATTTCACACATTGATGATGGGTGATCCACGTGGTGATGTTCTTCGTCAAATGACACCATGTTCTAGTAGTTTTTGTAGTTGTTTCTTCAACTCACTTGTTTCTATAAAAAATAGTACATAAAAACCCTAGTTTTTGGCAATGGGGAGTCTAGAAATAGTTGTATCTCATGCTCTATTCCCCTGTTCAGTGGAAACCCTTTAAGGTCCCATAACATATCCATACTTGCCTACTACTAGCTCTTCCACAAACTAATTTTCTCTTTAAAACAATAAAACATACTCGTTGCTAGAACTAATCAATTTCTTGGCTTGGTTGACACTTACCAATCAAATTTTTTATATTCCTTTATATGTGTTTATGGTGAACTATTTTCCAACCTTGGATAGTCGATAGTAGTCAACTATATGCATGGATATTCCGTCTGACATGTATATGTAGATCAGACTGTCAATCATGACTTTGCATACATCAAGGTGGCGACATTTAGTTCTACTTCATCAATAAAATTAGCACTAATGGAAAATCTATTTTTACACTATTTTGTTAGTTTCAACTTCGCATATTTATTGACCCATCCCAGTGGATATGGGATTGGATGATCACGAACATCCAACCCCAAATTTTATACCAACCCTACTACAATCAAATTTTCCTATGATCTCGAGTCAAGTCGAGCATCAATATTTTACATCTTGAACTAATCCTCTATATGGAAGAGATTGGTCATTCCCTTCTCTTCTTGTTCCTAAAGGCTACTAAGATTCATCTCCTTCTTGCGGTAATGTATAGAAAATCTTATCATCCTCATCCACGTTTATTTCAAATTAGTTACTCAAACATATGGCCATGATATTCTTCTTCTTATTTACTTTCCTTTTTTCTTTCACTTAAGCTCTAGATTTAACTTCCAACACTTCTCCTCCATATGGTTGTCAATGTTGGAGTGGTTGCTAGGATCTTTGAAATTATGTGTCAGGGATGTTTTATTTGTTTCTTTCCCCCTTTATTATTCTCTTCCACTCGTTAGGAACATCTTAGTGCTCCTTCTTCTTTGATCTATTTGATTTCTCTTTCTTTAGTACTATGTTCTTTAGGTACTCTTCATGTAAAAAAGCATCATCCATGAATCTAGGCTTTAACAAAATCACTTGATTTTCTAGATGGCTATGTAGACCCCCCAAATACTTGAGGACTACATTTAGGTTTTTTGGGGAGATACCCAACATTATGGCTATATTTCTGAAATTTGTTGTTTACTCTTGCATTCTTTTCCCCTGATTTTACCTGAAGTAGTGTTAATCAATCCATTGGTCCTCTACATACCCAATGGTGTAAACCTATGACTTTACGATGGTTTTGAAGTTTTCTCTCTTAGTCACTAAAGGCTATCCATCCAACCTCAAGGTCTCCACATGGATTTCACACCAAGTTAGGGCATGACCCTCTGAATCTAGCTAGCAAACGAATGATTATATTACTCCTCTATATCATGACCACTGAAATATAATTCCAATTGCTACAAGTAGTGATTTAGATTCAGGGAATTGATCTCACCTAGGTATGGATGAATATCAATATTTTGTTCCATTTTGAATAGGGATTATGAATGATTCATTTCTCTTGAACTAGGTTGATATTTTTTAGGTCCTTCCTTCAATGTCTTTTACATTTCTTCTTGTTCTCTTGATTTACCCTCTGATTTTTCCTCTGCATTAGAACCCCCATATTCTAAAAAAATCCAAAGATTGTTTATGAGGACCACCATGAGTGTTACATCCCTATTTTCCACTCCATTACAATGATAAAAATCAAAGTTCAACTTACCTTAGTTGCTGGCTAGAATGCATCCAATTTCACGTTTTCTTTTACTTATTTGTGATTTATTCCATGCTAAAAGGGTGTAATTACATAATTAAGTAATTTCTCATAATTATTTTATCACAATTTTATAATTATGAGATAATAATTATTTCATAATTGAGATAACTTAGAAAATACTAATCATTGTTAAAAAGTTTTCTAAATGTTTTCATTCCCGAGAATATCAACTTGACCTACATGTTTATAAGTTAGCTAGGGGTCAATTATTGTAGAAGTTTCCTAACCTTTCAAGCACCTAGGTGCCTAGATGCATTCCCCTAGACAATACAATGAACCTATATAATCTCACCAAGAGGAAAAGGGTTAGAGAGGATCCAGGTTATAGTGTGTGTGAACTATGTTATATTTGGGGGAGGAGAGAATGCTATATGCTTGAGAGGAGGTCTCATTTTATCTAAGGTATACATTTTTTCTATTATCATTTTATGACTAAGATAAGTAATGATTGCTTTCCATTAAATATGTGTTTATGAATAATTGTTCATGTTAATTTGTTTGAGCTAATATTCATCCACGAAAGTCCATTTGTATGCTTTGTTTGGATGTGGTTGTGTGTAGGTTTCATATCTATTGTAGAGGACATGGTATCTTGGCTAGAGCAAGAATTGTCTACACTTGATCCAACACTCACCGTCAACCTGGGTGGATCTTAGGTAGCAAACTGAAATGCTAGATAGGGAACTATATGTATGGATGATTTGATCTGTTTACATAATTTAGGGATCTTCTTGTTTGTTTATTTCTTATCACATTGCATAAACTCTTGTTTCTTCGGATATTTTCATGGAGATACTATACAACAATAACTTGTAGTAATTGTGCATAAATATCCATAACAGAACTCACTACTCCACTGGGGATTTTTCCGTATTTGTCTTTAGATATATTCACTTTCACTTTGGATCTAGTTTTTGTGGGCTTCCATTGAGTTATATATCACTATATGGATTCATTTGGATCTCCTTTAGTTTTACTTGATTTTGATCTGTCTTTTTCCTAGATCTTAATTTTTCTTTTTCTTTTTTAATATGAGAGCATCACAAATCACAGGTTTAAAATAGAATTATATATTTTTTGTACATAATTTGATGGAATAAAAGAGAAATATAAATTAGTATTAAAATTTCATGCAAATTGAAAAAAATGACCTAAAACAAAGTATGAAAAGGAATTTATGGATGATTCGAAAATCTTTTTTTTTTTTGAATTCATTGTCCAATTGTAAGGTTTTTCGTTGAAGTTGATTTGCTAGATTTTTTTTAACACCTGATCTAGTTGTTTCCTTCTTAATTTTTATTTTTTACCTTAAATATTGTTTATTTCCCTTTTCTTATATTGGAGCTGTTGGTTTATCAATTTAGGGTCTCTTTGAAACTATTTTAGCTTTGTTTTGGGGCATCTATCCTCAAGGTCTTTCTCTTATTTTTTAGATTCTCCTTTATGTTGGTTATCATACTTTTTATCTACATCATATTTGATTTAGAACCCTTGTTTGACCTCTATTCAAAATATAAATTACGGCCTTTATATTGAAGTGGAGCTCATTTATTTCCATTTTTTGTGCTTTCATTAAAATTGTTTTGCTTAAATTCTGACCTTGGGTGCTCGAATCGGCTGTAAATATTATGAATCTATTTAGTATTATCAACTGTATTTGATAATTGTATAATATATAAATTTTCTCTTCCATTGTGAGTTTGATCCATTCATTAGCCAAACTTTATGGTTTTGTTAAAGCCTTCTTTTACTTATTTGTTGGGGTTTTTCTCCTCAAGACATGGATATCTCTTGTGAGTTATGGTTTATCCACTTTATCTACAACTCAGATCTGGTTTTACTATATTAGATTTGTGAATTTGGATTTATTTTGGTTTTATTCTCTTTGTTGAGTGATCTTCCAATTCAAGTGATCATTTAGTTTGTTATTTCTTGCTATTGTTTGCTTATGGTGGTGTTTTTTCTTTTACATTATTGTGGTTCTATGAATTATGAATTAAAAATTTAATTGGTGTGTGCTTTATCTATTATTAATTGTATATTTATGTTTTCTTGTTCCCATTCAATATTTCATGGTCCTTCCTCCTATTAGGGCTTTGTTTTGACTCTGTAGAATGTTGCCTATGATTAAGACATTTCACTACTACCCAATCTTGTTTGCATTTCCTTATTATTTCCACTTTCTGGATTTCTTGTTGATTTCTTGAAAGTGTTTGTTTATCATTCATTCCAAGCTTTATTTTTTTTTTTAATGATTTGCGTTCTAGCCTGAGTACCTTTTCGCCTCTTTTGAGATTTTGTTCTTTGAATTGTATTTTGGGTCTAGATTTTTTTTATATATTTGGGGATTTAATTTTAGGATAAGTCAAGAGGTGCATTTGGTAGGTGTTTGTTGGATTTGGAAAGTGAAAAATACTCTTTCTATTCTTGAGTTAGTTTTCATAGAATTTGGAAAAACAAAAGAAAAGGGAGTGTGAAGCGAACAAAGTTCCTTCTACATATTAATTACTCCAAAACACTTGGAGTATAAAGATATTCATGAGGATACAATATTATATATTAAAATGTCTAAATAAGAATGATTTTATAATGGGAACGAGAGGCTTTCTTATATACCAAGCAAGTGTCTCTTCATCGAGAGTCATGCCTCATTTAGACATGACTCTTCAACCTAATTACTAATTAACTAATAATTATTTATGGTTATTATCATTTACGTGATTTTACATTATTTCTTATATATTTATTCATAATATTTCCTTCCTCCTCAGAAAGCTTTGTCCTCAAAGCTTGTTAATGAAAAAGGCTTGATCTGTTTTTTCGCCTCAAATATCTTTCTGTCTCGAAACTGTTATATTTGTTGATATATGTTGATATGATCTTCTAAGTGACTAATAAAATTGTAGCACTAAGAAGGGATCAGACCATCCCATATTAATATTCTGTGTAATATTCTGATCACTAGAAATTTGTAATGATTTACCATGACAAGACTGGATTGAGGTTACATCATTATTCTCTAGAACATCAGTTTGTTGTTTCAGTTCTGAATGGTGCATAAATGTAGCTTCATTGAGTTGTCTACTCTTTTGATTCAGATGTCAATATGGAAATTTTTTGGTTTGACTTTCCCTTATTGGGCATGTGGAAATTTTTAGATTTTCTTCTAGCAAAGATGTTGTTGAGTTGCTTATGGAACATTCGGTTGGGATGTTCACTGTCTGAAGAACAAAATCTAATTGTGTCATTTCTTCAACTGACTTGTCTTCTTGAGTTTTCATATTCACTGGATCAATATTCGTGACCTTATTTTCAACTTGAACTGTTGCGACTGGAGATTTCGACACTTCTTCTTTAGTGAATTTTTCTAACTTGTCTTTTAATTCTTTCTTATCATCCTTAAGTTTCTTAATTTGAGTGAGTAGACTTTGATTGTGGTTTATTAGACGTAAAAGTTCTTTGGTTTCTGATTTATCAACCTTATTTTCAGTGTTTTGAATTTTAAGCTTTTCATCTTTTACATCTATGATTTGTTCTAATAAATTTGTATTAAGGTTCTTTAAACGCAAGCTTTCCTTTTCTTGTTATAATAAGTGCTTCTTCAGTTCTTTCTTTGTGACCTTAGTCTTCTTCACATGTGTAGTAATTTTTTGATGTGGTCATTGAGACGAGAAATTTGTTCGTCTTTTTCCATTATTCCTTTGTAATGCATATCCACAAGATTATTATGTTCATGTTCTAACTCTTTCTTGTTTTGCTGAAGTTTGGCTATTTTTCCATTCTCTTGACCTTTTAGCTGCACTTTCTTGGTACACTAGCTTACATCGACTTGTGGGAGTGATGATGGACGTTCAACTTGGAATATGGATTCCATTTTCCTTCTCTCCTCATTAAAATTAGCATGTTGTTGCTCAAGTTTTGTCATTAATTGTTATATATCTCTTGAGAATGATTGTTTTTGTTCATTACTTAGATATTCCATATTTTTTTTTCCTTTTTCTTCACTTCTTTTAACTTTGAATGGATTTTTTTTTTTTAATATTGACTCTATTTGTATTAGTTAATAATTTTGTCAATGATGCTTAACCAAAAAGCTTATATATTCTTAGTATCTCCAATATGTAACTATTTCCTACTTTACTTTATAAAATATAACTCAAATAATTATATATTATATATATATATATAATATATATATATTGAGGCTTTTTAAACTCTCCAATAATTAATTTAATTAAATAACATTGTTACTTCCCTTAAACATTATTTTTTTATTTTATTTATTTTTATTAAGACATTGTTGTAATATATTTTATACTAAATGCCCAAACTGAGGGGTTATTATTATTTTTATTTCTTAAACTTCACAAATGGTCAATTTTTCTTCCCTCAACCATTGCAATCTTCCCTTGAGCAACGGTTAGCACTATATCACTTGATTAAACCGATGGCCTATATGGACAGATCATGACAACATGGAATTAAAGAAAGTCCTTTGAACTATATTTCATCCCTGTGATTCGATGTATGGCCGAAGCAGTGGGATGCATTTAGTTATGAGAGGATGGCATCTACTATTTGGATTGGATGGTGGAGACAATAATGTTTTGGAGAATTTAGCATCTATGTATTAATACTAATTCCCTAGATAAGTAGTTGTATATAGAAAAATAGTTTAAAGTGTTTTAGAATTTTCCCATAAACAATAGATAAGATGAGAAGATAGAAGGCCTACTTATAGTTTCGCTTTCCTCTTGTCTCCCTTGTATCGATTCCGTCGCTCCTTCCCGTACTTAATCCGCTTGAGTAGTACCTTGTAAATGCAACAAAAGAAAAAACCCGATCAAAGCATACGATCTACTGAATATAAGTGAAAGGAATCAAATAAAATTCACACATATAAGCATTATGAAACAATACAAACATATGGGAAAGAGGTTCAAACACCTTATTAGATAGAAGAAGGAAATACAACCATTGGTGTCTAATTCAAAGCCATTCCTCCAGCTTGGATCCCATTCACATCACATCAAAAGCATGACAACCTTGTAGCATCAGAATACTTACTTCAAAGCCAAATCTCATAGTAGCATTATCTCCTTACAATTCAACATAGTCTAGCCCTTAATCACTTATATGAGTGGTCAATTTATAGGAGGATGAAGGAGGTTTTGTCATTAATGGTGGCATTGAATGGCTTTCCATACTTAGAATTAGTTCCATGGAGGAAGGGATGAGAGGATAGGATGCACCTTAGCTCATTCCTCATCCATTTTCGAGCTCATAGGAGTTGATAAGTCAGGGAATCTTCTAGATGACTCCAAAAGATAAGAATATTCTCCAAACCCTATGTGAATTTCGATCATTTTCAGCCAACTTAGGTGAAAGGAAGCCTAAGTGTTTTGTAGAGCACCCTGGCAATGGACTCAACTGCTCTGCAGCACGCCTTCATAAGGGCTTACCTACACTGGTCCCTCTAGAGGCTATTTCTTGTGTCTTCCAATCATGAAATTTCCTGTGAAGGAGGAATTCAAAGGGGTGACTTGTTTAAGGCATGAACCAACTAAAATTAGGGTTTGATGAGCCCTAAAACATTGATCTAAATGTTGGAATTTGATGTGCCCAAATGGATCTGTAATAAATAGTTAATGGTAGTAGAAGACCAATACGGTGATGCTAATGGCAACAATGGGTAGCCGCAACAAAGGAATGAAGGTTGTTTGTGGCACAACGATTGTTGCCGGGTGCAATTATATTGCGAGGTGGTGACTTATCCCCAAGGTGGATAACCATGTGTTGGTCAAGGAAAATGTGTACAATGGGTGTGATTATGTTGTGGAGTAATAACCTGTTGATAGAAACTGCGAGTGCAATAGTGGAGATGATGGTCTGGTTGAATTTTGAGGTGGAGTAGTGAGGTTATTGAGGTTGGTGTGACAATTTCTAGAGGTAGCCAATGACAGAGACAATGGGATTTGCGATCAATTCGTTGCAGTGCTCACGTGCCATCGACTATTGCATGTTGCAATTACAATGGCAACAACATGATCAATGAAAATGACTAAGCACTTGGTCGAGCACTAGTGGTAGCATATTGTCGACGGATGCTTCTTAGAAGCGGGGAAAATAGTCAGGCGACAACTGCTCCGTTACAAGGAAAATAGTCTAATGGTGATGTTATTCTATTAGAAACACCAAGGTTGCACGAAACCCTTCGACGGTGGCCACTACATTGTTCTGGCAAGGATAGTTGTGGTCAATGTCAATTAATTGTAATTTATTCTTATTTATTTATTTTAACCTTTTACTCTTTTTTATTTTTAATCTTTCCTTTCTAATATTTTTTTTATATTTATGTTCTCTTCTTCTCTTTAAATAATCTTTTTGCCTCTTTATTTATTTTTGTTTTTAGCTTTATTTATTTATTTCCTTCTTTCTTTCCTTTTTAATTAATTTTATGGCCAAAAGCCCAAATGAAAAAATGGTGAAATGGAGAAAAATCTAATTGTAGCGAAACGCTTGAACTACAACAACAATAAAGTTGACGAAGAGTTGATTGCCAAGGTCCTAGGTAGTAGAGAGTGGCTCTATGCAACAGTGAAGTAGCTACAGGATCGATTGTTTTGATACCAAATGAAGTGAACAAAGTTCGTTCTACAGATTAATTACTTCAAAACACTTGGAATATAAATATATCCATGAGGATACCAATATTATATATTAAAATGTCTGAATAAGAATGATTTTACAACGAGAATGAGAGTCTTCTTATATACCAAGCAGTTGTCTCTTCATGGAGATTCATGTCACATTTAGACATGAATCTTCAACCTAATTACTAATTAACTAATAATTACTTATGGTTATTATCATTTACATTATTTTACGTTATTTCTTGTATATCTATTCATGACAAATTACATCTTCATATAGTTGCATTTAGGGACCTACCAATAAGATTCCATTACAATATCTATGTTTCACAATGTTATCCAACTAAGTAAATAATAACCACTAAAATAAATGCTTTTATAAAATAACGAGACTCTTCATTTATTTTTTGTGGTAGTACACATACATTAACTTAGGGTAGGTTTTTGGAGCTAGGTGTATGAGTAAACTACTCCAAGACCCTAAAAAAAGCTAAGTAGCCTATGGTAGGGAGATTAAAAATCCTCCATAATTTAATCATCAAAACAAGAGCATGTCATAAACGTGTTTGAAAGGTAGTTAGGGTTAGGTCATAACATGAGTGGTTGTTGTAGCACTAACCCGGAATATTATAGATCTAATAAGAAAATATAAGACAATGCAAATAAACCCAGAAATGATATGAAATGAATCTTTATTGATCAAACCCTTAAGGTAGGGCAACACCATACATTCACTCCTTAAGGAAGGAGAACACTCCACAAGCCATATGCCTGTTCATACAAGAATATTTCTCTTCATATCTCTCCATGTGGAGTCTCTAGCCTCTATATAGGCCTCATACATACAATACCATGCATCATTACCATGGTTTCCTTATACTATCAACTAATACCATGGGCCCCTTACATTATTATTAACTACTTGTGGTCCCTTACATGACATGTGTTAACCACCTTATTTATTACTATGGCCCATTCCATTATTACATTATTACCTTGGGTACCTCCCTCGGTACCCCATATTACCCCCCTTAGGTATATAACATTCCACCCCCCTTAGCATGTTTCGTCCCCGAAACATGGGAAGAACACAAATAATAAGATCTACTCAAAAGAGTAGTCCACTGATACCATTCACGTGCATCTAGCCATCCAAGAGAAAGGTGAACCCTCGATCTCGCTGGTGCCTCGCTCGCTTGAGATGGAAGTTGACCGTGGCCACTCTTCTGTGTTGCTGTGTAGTAGGTGGATTGTCTCTCCTTTGTCTCCGTCATGTGACTACTTGGTTTCCATCTTGATGGTTGTTTTGCGGGGTGATGTGGGTGATGATATGTTGAAGTTTTAACCCACGATGGCTTTTGCTTGACTTCACCCTGCTGTGCTGCCTGTTGTGGTGTCTTCTTTTTCAATATGACTTCAATCACTGAGTCCTCCTCTGATGTATCAACACCTGTAACCTTTTCTGCTTCAGCCTCTGTTTGTGTTTGATTGTCAACCATCAACTGCTCATCATCTGATATGTTAGACCCTGGAACATCTTCGGCTTCAGCCTCCTTGGACTCTACCGGTTTATTAATGGAAATATCTTGTAATGTAATTTTCTTCTTTTTATACCAGAGCTTCAGGAATTTCTTCTGTACATTAATATTGATAGTACCCACGGATTCCATCCAAGGATATCCCAAAACAACATCCATAGTATCCATCTTTGAAGCATAAAAATCACCATGCAACACATATTTATCCATAGAAATCTTCAAATCCTTGTACACTTGAACATCCTTATTAGCAACCTGTGTATGTTCAATTTGTTTTGCTGGGACTTGCAATTTTTTTGCCAACTTAACACTGATAAAGTTATGCTTGCAACTAGGATTTATAGAAACAATGATCTTCTCTTTCTGAATCAATCCATGAACCTGTAATAAGGATATACCAGTAGGAAATAGCCCCTTATGTATTTCATTCTCCTTTTTCGTAGCCCGAGACCATTTGTCTAAAAGGAATAGTTCAAATTCTACATCTGAAAGTTTGGTCAACTACTTGTGGTCCAGTGAATTCCACCATTTTGTAGCCTCATCTTCTAAATTAAACCACAATGTATCCCTCCAACGTGTCCCAAATATACGCTTTTTTCCCTTTATGAGTTCTTCAATAGTCATACCATTATCATTCCCTGTAAAAAATGCCTTGCTAGAGTCCATGAATGGTTTAGAAAAAAAATTCACTTACTTTGGCGAAAATTTGAAAATGTCACAGTTTCGTCAATATTGCTCAGGATCTCTATTATAACCTGTTTTTGGAAATGGAACAACCATTCTGCATCTGCCCATGTGATAGAAATCCTGATTCAGACACTGGAATTTCAGATCTGCGCTGCTACTCTCCCTTGGTACCCCATATTACCCCCCTAGGTATATAACAACCTGGATGTTAGTGACATTAGTTGTCGAACTCCTCTATCATGACCCTACTAAAAATGTACCCATCACTCAAACAAAATCTTGACTTACATGTCATGTTTTTTCTATCTTATGTTAATGCTTAGAGATTGATATTAATGACAAAGATCCCAAGATAGGCAATGATTTTGATTCTATGTAGGTATTTGTTTTAGCATGATTTGTTTGGATGCCAGAGGCCATCTAGAGCCAATTTGTTGATATATTTTCGATTCAGAGATGGATTGCACTCTATACTATTTTTGTTATGTGCACCCTTACATGCTATATTAACTTGTGGACCTTTGGTTGATGAAGATTGTAACTACTAGATGATTGATGTTATATGGTTTAATCTATGTTTTATGCTTTTTATAACTAATTCATCATTCTACATGCTTTTGGTGACATATATGAATCAAAATATATAAAACTATATATTATATAAAAATTGGCTCCCGATTCGCTCCCAAACCCGGCTTTTGAAAATGTCGCTCACGGCTCCCACTTCCACTCCCGCCCCCACTTTCGCTCCTGCTCCCAAGTAACCTTGTACCTGGATCCTGCCTGGAGCTTAGGCATCCTCTTGTAAATGAGGATTTCCATCCCCTGTACCTCAGGCTCACATAACGCCTCTGGCTGTCATTCCGAAGGTGCACCCTGCAGCTCACTCACGGTCACCTCCCTACGTGTGACATTAGGGGTGGAACATACGCTACATCTGCAGCAAATCACGCTCTCCCCAAGGCTTACCTGTCAGCTTGTGCCCTGACCATATGCCACCATTGGAAAGCCTATCACTTGATGCACTTTGTCTCGTCCAACTGTCACATATGAAACTCCCGGGTCATGTTGCTCGTGATGAGAGCATCAAGAGACAATACCCAAGTCCCTTATATCAGTGCGCAATGCTGGAGAGTGATAAATGTGTGGGCTCTAATGGGTATATCTAAGAACTCGTGTGGAAACTTACGATCAGTCCTGTGACCGACCCGTTCTCTAGACTTGGGGGTGCCAAACCCAAAAGTATGCCGGTTGTTCTCCTTAGAAGATCTCTCCAAAGGTAATGTGCCAACAATATGCTGTGCCTCATCATACTCTGCTGTGCACAAACACGTACCCCTGCACTCCTCTGCATAGCACTGACCCCCATGGCACAACTCCGTGCCCCATTGGATACCAATGCTCACTGTGCACAGCCAAGTATCTCTACGCTCCTCTGCATACAAACATGCACTTCCGTGTCCCTTGGCACATGACTGCACCCAGAAATATTTACACTTGTCATATACTGTAGATAATCAGTAGAACCCTTGGTGACATTTAAGTGTTCTAATATTCCCTTTGCTGAAAAATTCCCTTCTCCCCACAGACCACTTGGCTCTTTATATTCACTCCACATTTTTTATAATTGTGAATCTTTCACTCGAAGTTCCAAATTTTCAGAATCAAAGCTTCCTTGTGAAAGAACAGGCCTTCTTTCCAACCTTTGCAGTGTTGAATGCCACATGCTTACAATCAGGCTTCAGCCAATATACTGACAGACCAAGGTGGCAGATGAAACACCTTTCCATTAAAATGTACATCAGCTGAAGAATGACTATCAACATTAGCAAGAAATGCTGCACATTTCCCTGTCTTCCACATTATAGTCATATTTGCAACCTTGGATTCTCCAGGGTATTTACATACATATGCCTCTGGCTGAGGACCAAGACGTATATACTGAGAATCTCCAACAACAGAAATTAGGGCTGGCTCACAGAGTTTTATGGCTGCATGAAGATCCTTCAGATTTGAACATATAACAACTATCTGCTTCTCTAGCAATGTTCCAGAAAGTAAAGCCAGCAAACTCTCAAGGAAGAGTGCCCTGCAAACTGTGGCTACAGTCCATGTGGATAGTGTGGCTACAGTCAAACTGTGGCTGCAGTATTAGTCTCGGCAATTTCCAAGCTTGTTTTGCATGACCTAGCATGACAAGTCCTTCCACCCATCAATTTCAGAGCCAACTCCCCAGGTCTGTGATAATCCAATGATGGTAAATATTCAAGAGGCTGAAATGCAATATTTGAGCCTCTTGAAGCCGGAGGAAGAGTATGGTAGCCACAAATAATCTGCAGGAGCTCATTATTGTGGGTTTTGGCCCATTTTGTTATTCTGTCAGTCCCAAGGCTGTTTTCTTGCCCAGATATAGAAACTTCATCCACATCATCATCTTTGGAGCTACAGATTGAACTGTAAATGGATTCAGAACTCCCGAAGCGCTCAAGTGCATGACTTGAGGATGGTGTTCAGCTATCATATGACTGTTGACCATCGCCAACACGATCATTAACCTTGTCAAAGTTATCACGATTGAACTGAACCATGGCTGCATAAGGTGCAGGGATTTTCACCCTCAATTTGAGATAAAGGACACCAATATGATTCCATAATTGTGTTGTCAGGCATAACTCATAGCTTTCTCCATCTTTGATGGACTGGAGGCATCTTCTGACATCTTCTATATACTGGTATTTTGACTTCTGAAATTTGAAGCCTTCTTGTTGATTATTAATTCCTTCTCTGATGGATAAAGAAGGTGATTTTCATCTTGCCTCTGCTGCCTTACCAGCTGTTTCAGTGAACAGTAAAACTTTCAGCTCTACAGCTTCCATCCATGCTTCAGATTCTGCTCTATTAGACTTGGTGTAATTGGGCTCTGAAGAACTAGAACAAATATCCTTGTGACTATAAGAAGACTCAATTGCACCGTGCTTAGAAAAACATTGATGATTCTCTGGGGATCCATTTAAGCTAATTCTTGTTGAAGCATTATTTTGTTGGATATTTTGCATATCCATTTCATTATGCAGTCCAGTGCTTAGGATTGATGATCATCAGCGCAGTGATAAATTACAATGAGACGGTCTGCAAGGAAGAAACATGCATCAGGAGGTTGTACTTTGCGCCACACTCTATCTTCAGTTCATACCCAATACATCCAACATATCCTCCACAAAAAAGGAAAGGTAGCCCTTCATTATCTTCCTTTTGACAAGCAAAAGATTTGAAGTTCCTTCTTTAAAAAGTTGAAAAATCCACTTTTCTGAAATTTCTGTTTAACAGAACCTTTTTCATCTTCAACTGATAGAAATCCACCAGCCTGCCCTGCTTCGTCACTTTGGTCAGATAGACGGAATGTGATACACCGCCATGACAATCCAAAATTAAGCCATGCTGCTGTATATGTGAATCTCTGCAGGGACTGTGTCTTGAAGATTTTAGCCATCACCCTCACGCCAATCATTCACTCATTTTTTCAAGTCCTGAGGGTGTTTGTAATAGCTGTATCGAACCAACTGATTGTCTGGATGATCCCTGGTGTGCAGCCAAAGCTCTCGTCTCGACAATGGATATGCCAGATTCTCAAATATTCTTCCACTAACCAGACCAACTCTGTACTCCTGAAGACAATTGACATCGGTAGAATCCCAGTCAAAAAATAGATGTGCAGCTGAGAGGAACTTGTTTTTTACATTACTGAACTCGTCCAAGCCAAATATGGTTATCTCCATGCCGAGGAATAATATGGCCGGGCTACAAAAATCCTTCCATATGGACTGCCACAATGATGGCCCAAATTGCTGGCAGGTGGGTTTCTTAATTCTGCGTAATGCGATCCTGAACCAATGCCTGTTGGTTGGCTCTAGCAATTTGGTCAATGTTTACCGTCTCATCAAGCTGACTGTAAATGACAACAGCGTGAATGCGCTGAGTAGACGTTGCACCCCCTTCGTTTCTGTACTCAACAGTCACTTGGGTTTCTCCATAGGGCATCAACCAGGTTTAAGTGCCGTCCTTCCTGACCTCTGTGAGCCTCATTCCCAGCTTTGCAGCCAGCACATGGGTCAGAGACATCAACTTCGGGATTTCATCCGTTGCATACCCGAACAAGTGGCAATCGTCACTGGCTTCGATATCCTCGTGCCTCTTGTTAAGCTGTTCATGAACACCTTTAGCAGGCCTCTTTTGTTTAATATTGATGGTCACTTCGCGGTTATCCTCATCAATGCTGACATGCTCGGAAGTGAACCCAATCTCCTTGCAATTCTCTCGCACTATTGGTTGTAATTCACATTTACATTCAAAATGATTTTACCAAAGAGTCTGATCTGGTTGGTGCCAACGACGTGCTTGCCATCCAGCCATGAGGTTTGTGCAGCACGGCTACAGAATTGGCGATAAGGCCAACATTTGATATGGAGAGGATCGCGGACACCATGTGCCTCTGACGGCACTTGGGCCAACAACCAATCCCTAAATCATATTGCCAGCCCTGTGTAAATGCACACTTCTCCCATCAACAGGAAAAAACCCAGAATACAGAGCGCGAGGGTTTTGTTTTGTTACAGGACTCCCATCACCAAGAATCAATTTTGTTTGTTGAGCTCAGCAAGACTAGCTATGATGATGAAACACTCCTTGTGATCTTCTGGCATATTGTTAATGTTGAAGTTCTCTGTGTAATTGATTTATGATGATCAATGTGAGATAAAATTTATCTAAGAAATAACCTTAAGAATCAATTATGATTTTGGAGAGCTATTTAAAAATTCAACATAACTGAACAAAATAGGTTTGAATTACGTAGTTACAGCTAGAAAAGTAAAGAGATAGTGCATCAATCAATTCCTTGTTCACAAGTTATAACTAGTCAGGATTACGGCTAGCCTAATTTTATTCCAATGTAGCTCTAAACATTCAGTAAATTATTGTCAAATCTGAACTGTATTCATCACTGGAATACTGTGTGTACTGTTTGCAAGAGAAATGGTTTGATAGTGGGTCCATACTAAAGGGCCAAACTGTCTCCAAAGCTCGGGTTGGACCTGCTTGAAAATAGGGAATACCAAAATTCCTGACAATGGCTTAAGAAACACTTTGTAGTTCTTTCTTTATCTTAATCTGAAACATTTCAAACATGTCTTTTGGAATGCATTTTTGTCTGAGACAAAGTCCCTCATTGAAAAGTGGTGTACAGTTGTGCTAATGAGAAAAATATTTGACTTTTTGTATTGATACAGTTGCAAAAACATATAAGTTCCAACGACCATCCATTTCATAAATTCAGCACAGGTAAGCAGCAATAGATTTCACTTATGGCTGAAGTATTATTGTTCTTACTTTCCATAAGAAGCAGATATGAAAGAATGTGTGTTGAATTTTTCGATGAATAAAAATTGAACATGATGGCATACAGTGTATGCATTCTTCAGTAATGGGTATGAAACTGTTCATTTGAAATTATTTTCACATGCTATTTTGCCAAAGATGCTTATATTATCTGAAGATTTGACATTTATTTGTGATGCATATATAATTGCAAACGATTATTTCCAGTAGCAATTATTTTTCTTAGATGAATGACCAAAAGCCAGGATCCATGTATGCCATATTTTTTGACTTGGTTATAGTAGATATGTGCACGATGCATATCTCTAAACACGGAATACATTCTAGGTCATATGAAGACTACAACCTATTTGCATTTTAATTTTCAACTCTAGTTTTTGCAAGGTTCTTCCTCTGTTTTCTTGTTGCATGCTAAGTAAATGGAGCACTTAACATAATTAATCTGCTTTGTTGGACCTAGCACTGATCTTGTGATGTTTATAACATATTGTTCAATGAAGAGGTTTTGTCTTGATACACCTTGTTTATTTCTAAAAATTTTATTCGCATAAAAAAGGAAGTTTATTTCTATATGATTGATCCCTAGGGAGTCATCAAGTACATAATGTTAGTTTTCTAACCCCAGTAAATTGACAAATTATTTCCTTGTAATTTACTTGCTGATTTTAGTTTACTGAATAAAATCTACCACTCAGATTTTAATTGGAAAATAAAAAATATTTCAGTGGAAGAAAATTAAACCAATCTTTACAAATATGCACACAGAATTTACTTCTCAACAAACAAGGGCTTTTTTACTGAGAAATTGGGCCACTGAGGAAAATATAAGCTGCAACAATTACAGAAAAATTCACAGGGCATCCGTACTGCTGTATGTATTATGGTTCTCTGTTTTCCTAGAAAAACCCTGATCTGCAAATCTTGTTTCTGCAACCTACTGTACGGCCTTTCACACGATTCTCTGCTGATGTACAGTCATGCCGGTGTGTCCTGGATGGCTGAATGGTACGATAATGTTGCTACTCTGCAACTCTGTCACCTTGTATGTCTGTGCAACTGTCTTCTGTGCAGCAGTGTGGATGCCACTATACTTGCTTCTCTGCACGACCTGCTGCCCAAAAAATCTGTCCTTTGATTTCTGGCTGCTGGGTTTCCTCCCCTTTACTGTTACTTGCTTGCACTCTCCTCCCTTGGACTTGATCACTGAATGAAAGTCCTTCTCCACCCTTGCTCAGATCTCCTAGTGTTGACTGTGTCTTGTGCTCGCTACTGTGTTGTTTTCCCTTCACCTAGCCTTCCTTTAGAAGTTTGAGTTATTAACTGATTCCACAACCCTATGTTAGTTTTTGTAGCATCAAGCAGGTGTTCTAGGCTTGATCTGTATCAGAGAGACTAAGAACACGAGATCTTCAAAACCCATAAAAAGTTTCACGAAATAAGTTTGCCAGATGCCCTAATTAAATGAATTAACCATCATTTAAATTTTTCCTAAGTCATTTAGGAAAACTGGTTAATTAATAGTAATTAATTAAAGAAGAAACCGTTGAAGTGTTGGTTATGTGAGGAACCACACATGGTGAAGAATTGTCCTTCAAGACCAAAGGTGGCTTCCTTGGCACAGTCCCATGCGAAGTAGAAAGAAGTAACTTCCGTAGGGGTTATGCAGATTTTAGGAGCTGCAGTGGCTATGGAAGCTGTCTCAAGGAGAGACCCGGAAAGAAACAAATTGGAGTATGTCGAAATGAAGGTTGGGAGTGTTGCTGTGCTTACTATGGTGGATAGTGGTGCAACTCACAACTTTATGAGCGAGGATATTGCGCGAAGGATTGGACTGAAGTTTGTACCAGTGCAGGCACAAATGAACACAGTGAATTCTCCTTTGGATTCTATTATTGGTGTGGCTGAAAAAGTGGATGTGACACTTGGTGAATGGACAAGGAAGGTCGATTGCACTATATTGCGGATAGATGACTATGAAGCTGTACTAGGCATTAGAATTTATGAAGCAATTTGATGCTATGATTGTTCCCCATATGAAGAAACTGTACATTTACGATGGACGAGAGGATGTACCTATTAGTGTTCCAACATTGGGAGTAACTAAGCCCAAATGTAAGTTGACAACGATGAATATGGAGAATGGGAAGCGAGATAAAGAGATTTGTAAGCGGTTGTCTGTTGCAGAGGCAAAGCTTATGGAGCAGTCATAGGTAATCAGGGCATTGTCAGATAGCATCTTGGATCTATCTAAAAGGCTGGAAGCAATGGAGGATGACAATGACGAAGAGTATGTGAGGCCAAATGTTCAGATGGAGGATCGGGAGGCATACTTGCAGAGAATGGAAGTGGAGGATCCAGATAGGTGGATTGAGTTGATTAGTGAGGGAGAGCCTTCAGGCTCTGCTACTTCCTCATCTTCTTAGACTATCATGGAGGATGAGGCTCATTGTTAGCTGCTCATGGCAGTGAGTCTCCAAACACTTTGAGCAGGCATCTAGGGGTGAGATGAGACAGGTTGGCAGGTAGCATGCAGTGGATAGTCATGACGATGAAGGGGCATGAGTTCTTGTGGAGGCGATGCATGGTTGGATTAGCTACCCAACTAATCACCGGTATGAGGGGTACTAGCACATGATTCCTTGCAGAGCAGTGGCATATCTATGGCGTGAGGTAGGTTGAGTAGTGGACATCTGGATTACCCATATACACAGTTGTGTGGATGGTTGTCTTGGCGACGGATGGTTGTTGGGATGAAGATTTGTGTACGACGACAAAGACTTGAAGTAGGGGAGGATTTAATGCCCCCGAGTTGGGTTCGATCGACAATGGGCGCATGATAGGCGAGAGGGTGGCGAGCGGGAGTAATCGGCGAGCTGGGCGCGCTCGCACAATGCAACGAGCCGGTTGAAACGAAGAAAATGCGAAGGTTATGTTAAAAATGGCTAAGTGTTGAGAAAGTTCGTTGGCGAACTTATATGGTGGGGCAGTCACGGGTGTGGGCGCCCTCACCATGGCCGATGTGAGAAAATAACCAAACAACGAAAAGATGGGTCAGCTGGGCCATGGGCTGACGCCCCCATAATGGCGAGTTGGTGTATAAGTAAACGTGGGGAATGGAGGAAAGTAATTAAATCTAACTCATCCAAGGCAAGTGTGACAATCTCCATAGGAGAGTCTAGGGCAGGCCAAGGAGGGTGACTGAAGTATTGGGCGAAGGTGCAGGCGGATCTAAGGCCGAAGCACCCTAGTCGCAAGAATAGGCATTCGGTGGGTGATTGTAGGGCGCAACAAACGAACAACAGCGGGCTCAGGTGGTAAGGTCGGGTCGCGCTGAACGTGGAAGGCGTAGGTCGCAGGTTGGGTGGGTGCACACAAGAGCGCCGGGTGAAAACCGTAGTCGGCAGACAAGTTTTAATGAGGGCGCCAGAGGGCGAGCTCGAGCAAGGGCTCGACGAAACAACGGTTGGGTGGGTCGCAGTGAATGCGCCCGACGGAACGACGATCTGAGCAGGTCGCGGTGAAGGCGCTCGGTGAAACGACGAACGGGCGGGTCGCGGTGAACGCGCCCAGTGGAACGACGGACTGGTGAGCCGATGGGCGTGCTCGGGTAGGACGAAATGACAGGTGGGCTGAGGTGAACGCCCGGGCAGAGTGAAACAACGGTGGCGTGCACGTTGGACTCGACCGGTTGGTGAGTTCGGTTGAACGGGCGCCCGTGTTGGGTGAAACGGTGTGACAGTGAGTTGAAGGAGTTGGGCAAGGTGACACGGTAGGCGGGCGAGTTGAATGAAAGTTCGGCAAGTCGTTCGGTCGAACAGTGGGCGCGTGTAGGGTGACACGACGCGCTGGGCGTCGGTGAACGAAGGGTTTGTGCGAAGGTCTCGTGCGACAAGGCAAATGAAGGTTGGCAAGGCAGCGTGTGGGGCGCCTTGGCCTGGTAAAAGACCGAAGCTGCACGGTGGTGCAGACTTGTTGTAAAATTTGTAAAAGTTGAAGTATTATCATTATTTCAGGTAGACTCATATTTGCAGGGAGTTGGCCCTCCCAAGTTATTCCGCTGTGCACTTCTGTTAAATAATGATAATGTGTTTATGAAGTTAATGTGAATGTTTCCGCGGTGTTAATGAAAGCTATACTTAGTTGATCGAAAAATAAACTAAGTATAAGAGTAGGCGTAGTCCAAGATCGCATGTATCGTTAAAAGGAAAGTTGGTCGGAGGACAATCCCATCAAGGCAAATCTTCCAAGGTGAGATGCGAGCTGTGGGAGTGAAGCTTCTTGGTGCATGAAATAGAGGGTGAGGTGTAGGCGACATCCCAATTGAAGCACTTAGCTGCAAAACAGGAAACGACGTTCGGTGAGGGGACCGCAGGCGGGTAGGTCGCAGGGCGTAGTGACATGGACAACTGGACGAGCCGAGCCAAACGGTCAAGGGCGCTGGTCGGTTGTTGGTTGGGCAGGCACACACGAAGGCGCTGGGTGAGACCGCGAGAGGGCGAGCTCGGGTGAGAGCGCCGACAGGTTGGCAAAGTTGGGCGGGTGTGTGGGCTCATGCCAAACGGACGAGTTGGGTGAGCGCGCCCCGGGCACGATGAAATGACGGAAGACGAGCTCGGGTGAACGCACCAGCGGGTCGACGAAATGAATGGGTGAGTTGGGTGAAATGTGCCCTGGCAGGGTGAAACGACAAGGGCGTGCACGGGTGACTCAGCGGGTTGGCGAGACGAGTTGAATGGGTGCCTGGGTGGAAGGTTAAACGGTGCGATGGTGAGTTAGTGGTGTCGGGCGGGCGATACGGTAAGCGGGTGAGCTGAACGACGAGTTCAGCAAGCGAGCGAGCTGAACGGTGGGCGACATGGTGAGCTGGGCGCCGGTGAACGAAGAGTTGTGCGATGGTTTCGTGCAGATGGTTCGTGTGACGGTGAATGAAAGCTTGGCAAGGCAGCGCGAGGGGCGTCTTTGCCTGGTGAAAAGACGAAGCTACACGACGGTGCAACCTTGGTGTAAATTTATAGACTAAGTGTAAATTTGTAAAATCTAAAGAATTACTATTGTTTCAGGCAGACTCATATTTACAGGGAGTTGCCCCCCCCAAGTTATATACGCTGTGTACTTGTGTTAAATGATGATAATGTGTTTGTGAGTTAATGTGAATGTTTTCGTTGTGTTAGTGAAAGTTATACTTAGCAGTTGAAAAATAAACTAAGTATAGGAGTAGGCGTAGTCCACGATCGGAAGTATTGTTAAAAAGAAAGTGGTCGGTGGTGCCGCACCCTCGATCGTGCGGTTGGAAGAATACCACCAGGGTAAGGGCGTGAGGTGTTGATCCCACAACTACCAACGAGTCTCAGATCTCCTGAAGTTTCGTAAGGAATGGATCAATGCGTTCCCCCTTCTGCATCTGCGTGGATCTCATCTTCTGCTCCAAGTACATCTTCCACTGCTTGGAAGATCCTTTGTATAGCGTGGCCAAAGCTTCCCACGTTTGCCGAGTAGTATCCTTGCTGGCAATGTGACACACTACACGATCCCTTAATCCATCGAGGATCATCCTCTTGGCCTTCGCCATCTCGGCCTTGTACTTCTTGAGAAGATCTAGTTCCGCGGGTACGACTACCACACTGTCAACGTAAGTTTTGAGATCTGCTCATCCAGAAGGCATGATATCCTTGCCTTCCAGATCACATAGTTGGATGCACCCTCCAACCGATCCTGATCTCACAACCCATTAGCTGCCATCTTTGCCAATGAACTGTCGAACTACCTCCTCTCTCCTTTGCGCAGCACTAGGCTAGCCTACGGACTCCCTGTTGGAGTTAGTAGATCAGTTCCTCTCTCTTGCTGCTCAGCACTTGAGAAATCAGACTTATTGGCTGGAAATTCTCTGAGGAAGAACTCCCTCAACAATGTCTCTCTCTCGCTCCCATTGACGCTATTCTTCTTGCAACTGCTGCAAAATGTCTGCGTCCCAGCTAAAGATCTGCTTTGGAAGGCAAAAATACATTGCTCCCTTCTGCCTTTGGAAAGCTTCGATATGGAGATCGAATTTCTCTGTCAACTCTCTCAGAGAAATTGATTTTTCTTCAAAACTCTGACCTTTTGGCCAAGGACTGCGCTGCCTTCTGGGGATTCGAATTGCTGCCTCTTGTTGAAATTTCTAAGTCTGACATGTTAGAAATCCCTACTGCATTATCTGGTTTAATTTCTCCTACTTGTTTATTCCATTGAATAGTTATTTATAAATACAAATACTGAAACAAACATAAATGCAGCCTTAACTCATATATAGATCAACCACTGAAATAATTGAGACAAAAACACAAGGGACACGTTATTTTTGGACAATCGTCCTTGGAAAAACCCATTGTAGGAAAACCGGGGCAAGAGATATGAGGGTTTTATTATTATGCAGTTTCTGAATACATCTAGGGTGCCAGAAATGGCTCACCCAATAGAGAATGCCCTCGACAGTAGTACCTCCCCTCGGAGATAGATATTCCGGCTGATCAATCCCTGGATGAACGATCCCACAACAACAATGGCAGCTCCTTAGCTGGACAACGAACGCTGCTCCAAGCTTCTCTACTGTTCTGTGTCACTTTGTAGGGACTGCATCACCCTTCCCAGCTCACTAGCACCCAGTCTACCCCACGAAAATTCTTTTGGCGCTGCCCCTTGGCCCTACGTTAGATCTGTTAGCCTCTGCATAGCTACTGAAGCCTCTGCATAAGCTCTTAGACCCTCTGCATCACCCATGCTGGCCTCTTTAGCCTCTGCATAGTTCCCAGTTGCATCTGCATAGCTCTCAGCTGCCTTTGCGTCAACCTCTCCAGGCTCTACGTTGTCTCTCTGGCACTATCCTCTGTTATGTATTCTTGGCCTCATGCTGAACTGCCCCTTGCTGCAACAGATCACTGGTTCGATTCTCTTAGCAAACCCCGCTCCAGAAAATCGAATTGACTGATCAATTTGGTGCGTCTCCAACTGACCCTTAAGCCTCCTCTTTTACTTTTCTTGTTGAGCCTTCAACGGTCGAGATTAAGTCGCTAATCAATGGCTAAGATTAGATTTGGCTTGATCCATGTCATTTAGAACATTCTCACCCAGTTTTATATTAATTCCCATTAATATTTTAATTTTCCTAAGTTTAGACTTAGGAACCCCATTAAAAATATTAATTATTTTAATATCTCTCCAACTGGGTGGAATTTCCCCAAACCATTTCTGGGTCTTGGAGATCTTATGTGCCTTAGCCTCTCCACCAATTTTCATGGCTAGAGCACACTTGATGCTACCATAAATCAACGCCTTTGCAGTAATTTCGAACTCCTCTTCCTTTTTGTTTTTGAGCTCTTTTGCTCCTGATATGTCCTCTGATACCATGTGAAAAATCAGTTACCCAATTCCTACTGCAGTAAACTGATTATCCTTCACCTACTTGTTAAATTAATTGAACAAGTTATCTACAGTTTTGTACGACAAATACTGAAATACATAACACTGCAACTTACACCAAAATAAAACCGTGGAAACTAAATACAACACAGGAGAGAAATAAACATCACACACATCTACACAGTTATTTTTGGACAAATGTTCCCAGAAAAATCCAGTGTGGGAAAACCGGTGCAACAACTGAGGGTTTTATTATTATGCAATAGTTTTTTGAATACAATCTCTGGATGCCCTTCTGGCTATTCAGTACAGAGAATATTACTGACAGAGAGATGAGTGAGATTACCTCACACTATCATTGGAAATCTTGGCTGATTCAACTACTGAATGGCTAGCCCCTGGCTGCCTCTGCATAGTCTCTATGCAATCACTACGTAGCCCTTGCGTCACAGCCACTGGGGTCTGCGTCACTCCTCCCGGTTGATCGATTTGCCTCTGAGACTTCGACTTCTGCCCTCCCAGTCTCACACCCCAACTTTTGGCTTTGAAAATCAATTCTCCAGTAAATTTGTGGATCCCTCTGAGCTTTTGTGTTGCCTTTGCGTGGCCTTGCGTCAGCCTCTTTGGCTCTGTGCTGCCTTTGCTGGATCTCCCTCTGTTGAGTATTCTCTGATCAGGAGAAATCTCCAACGGAAACTATCCTTGCCCCTCACTGCAAGAAATCACTTCGAAATTCTCTCTGGCAGCTGCTCTGCTTCAGAAATTCAATCTTATGATCTCCACTCGATGTGTTTTCCAAATGCCCCTCAAGCCTCCTCTTATAATCCTTATGTTGATAACCAACGACCCAGATTAGATACTAATCAATGGCTCAGATCATTTTGGCTTGATCCTCGTCTTTTTCTAGAAGTTTCACCCACAGTTAGATTAATACCCTTTAATTATTTTAATTCCCTAAGTTTAGACTTAGGCCTCCATTAAAAATAATTAATTATTTTAATAAAACTATCTCCGGTGGAATTTCCCAAAATGATCACTGAGTATTGTGGAATACATGTGTTCAAGCCTCCCTGCAAATTTTGAGGCTTAAAGCACATCTGATGCTACTAGAAATCAACATTTAACCCATACAAGAATAAAGATAACAATATACATGCAACTAACCAGTAAGATAACAAGAATAACATCAAAATTTCGACATACATGAGAGAGAGATTATATCCATTTGTCAACTTTGCATTAGAGAAGCTCCAAAGACAATAACGGGAATCCAAACATCATAGTGCATCAAGAAGAGCTCCAAAAATTCATCCCAACAAAAGGTGTGAAAATCTCATAAGATATACCAATCCAATCCAAGTGATGATGAGAGAAATGAATCATCCTCTCACCTCTTTATACAATCCAATAGGGAATTCGAATAGCCTAATTTGTCTTATTTAGCCCCAAATAATAAAATAATGCCCAATAATGACATGACTTGGTGACAAACCTATCAAGATAGCTCAATAACATTAAAATAAGCATCTCAAGAGGGAAAAATTATCAATATAATGAGTCGTTGGGCCATTGAGAAGGCCTAATGAAGTCCAAAGTATGCGAAGGTGAGAGAATGGACTCCAAACATATTGGATAAGGGGTTGGCCCCTTATTTTCCAACTAAATCACATGTGGTGCTCCCACGTGGGTGTGGGGGCACAAGAACATCTTCGTGGGTCTTCAAGTGGATCGATAATACCTACAAACTATCTGTAAGGGCTAGGATGATGACATAAGCCCTCCCATTGATTCTTTTAGTGAGACACATCCTCATTTGGACCCTGAAACATCCGCCAAGTGTATAGTGCAAGTGTTGAGCCGTCTGGGCATGGTGAACCAGGTGCATCATCCTCATCCCAAAGGTGGAACATGAGCAATCACTGAGTGGAGTTGGGGATCCATGAAGTACTCTCTACAATGGTGGAGGCCCATCGCTCTAATCGCTCACTCTACAAGTGCCATTGTGGCCCTCTGGAGGGATTGGACCCCATATAGGGAGACCAAACCCCAAGTGGAGACTCATCTGTAGTCCTACATAAGATCCAATGCATCTCCTTGCCCTCCAATACAACAAATCATTAGAATAATCAAGTAAAAGAGCTTACAAATCATGGAATCAATGGGCCACTTCATGGTGGCATGCCCTTCCATAGTGGGCTTTGGCATGTACAAGTGTCTCCAAGCTTAATAAGGGGGTAACCAAGGACCCTATTAGGTGGTTTCAACCTTTAAAGGGGGTTACATATCCATGGTACATCCATCAAGTGGTAGGTGGAAAGTGGTATAGTCATGGAACAGAGTGGGGATCAATGGAATGCTCCAAGCTACATGTTATGGTACAAGGGTAGCTATGATGAGGGAAGCCCACACTTGGGTATATGAGTGTAGGAGGGAGGAAATCATGGTACATGAGTTACTTCGACCTTTTTTTTTCCACTCTTCTGATATACCTTTTGCCTTTGATTGATTTTCTTCATAATTGCTCGAGGCTCCAGGGGATGAGAGCATGATGTGTAGGATATAGTAGTAGGTACCCCTTTTTAAGGGAGGGCATTTCATTGTCCACCAGGAGTTGGGACAATCATGGGTTCCTTATTGTGGAGGGGGCTCATCGAGGGCCTATAGGAACTAGGGCAATGGCCATAAATAAGGGGTAGAGCTACTGTTTGTTTGTGCTAAATTAGTATGTCCCAACCATCTTTTGCATTTTGTGGTACATTTCTTGTTGAGAGTGGCCAAATCATGCTTTTTCTTTTTAGTTTCATCAACTTCCGGTGCATCGTTCTAGGCCCGACCCAAGGTGTGACAAGTGGAGGGGGAGGCTGACCCTACGTGGACTCGAATGGGAAAAATGATGAATGGGTTTAGAATGAGTGGAAAGGAGTGATGTGTATGGTGTCGAGAAGCAGGACCACACAACCAAAATCAGGATTTCCCATGTAGTGCCAACCATAAAGTTAATGGCCAGTAAAGGAGATTGCATGAGACTAGAATACAAGGATAACCACCAAATCGAGCGGAGGAGACAAGAGTACAAACCTATCCCACTCTTTCCACCGAATCCCCTCACCAATCCATGCCCAAAAGTGTCCATGATAAGTAAACAAAATTACTCAACTACATTAATGAAAAGCCACCTTCAGGGTCGGGAGGCACACCTTCAAACATACGATCATAACAGATGGGCGAGGGACCACATGGCTAGCTCAGGTGGTAGAGGTAGTGGTACATCAAGCTATCTGATAGATGCAAGGGGTTGCTGGCTACCAATTGAGGACCATCTTGGAGAAAATTTTTCTCACATGATACCCCCCACGAATGGTGGGTAACAGTTCCATTTGACCCTTCTGTCTCTCTCATGATCTTGACATTTCTTGCATGGGGTATTGCTTGTATAATCTTCTTTAGAGATTAGTTCACAATCATATGAGTCAAAGTTTGACATTTTTCTTTAGTTCAATAGGTTTCCTATGATTGCATGTGATATACATCACTTGTCACATGCATGGGAAAGAAAGCTTTAAAAGTGTAAACTCAAATTTCCAAGACTCGGTATTTTGGAAATTTTCTAGTTTTAGAATGTTCATCATTTCATAATTGGATCATATATTTTGATACCCTTTATGGAGAATTGCATATACTTAAGTTTTAGTGGTGGTTGTAGAGAGTAAAAAATTAGGGGGAAATTAGGTCAAATTCAATGTTTTTGCTTTGTAGATACTCATCATAGAAGACACTGTGCGCCAATTTTGGTGATGATTGAAGACATGAAAAATTAGATCAAAATTAGGGTTTATAATGGAGGCACTCTGTATGCCAATTTTGGTGATGATTGAAGACATGAAAAAGTAAGCCAAAATTAGGGTTGATATTTGAGAAAATCCTATTAATGAGTACCCTTCATTCGTCATTTGCTTTATATAATATATACATTGTTGACATTGAAATAGTTTACTTAATATGGATATTGAAATATGTTATTTATGAACTACATTGTCCATATCAAAATGTTTTTCGCACATTGGAATTTTTTATTTATTATTCTTAATATTTTTTAAATGCAACATATCAATTTTATATTAAGAATTGAATGAATAACACATCTCTCTCTTTTCTAAAAGTAATTGTTTTTTTTTTTTACTTTCAACTAATTTTTCTCTTGGGACATTAAAATATTTTATCATGGTCGACATTAAAATAATATTTTTCTTTATACTTTCTTACCATATATAGAAGTTGATATTGAAATATTTTAATCAACGTGGATATTAAACAGTTTTTTCAAAGTCCTATATTGAATTTTTTTGAAAACTATAAGAATTGTGTCTCTTCCTCAAACTCGAAATTGGAATATAACAATTTTTTTTTAATGTTTTTTCTTAATTCAAATATAAATTACTTTATCTCTCTCTAAAGTTGACACAAAAATATGTTACCTAACATAGACATCAAAACATTTTATTTATGGTTGAGAGCGAGAGTGAAATATTTTTATATCATCTCCTTCATAGTGGGTTGTAATATCAACAATTATCTAAGAAAACACAGTGAGAGTAGCATTATTGATGTTTTACAATGATTTTAATTAAAACTAACCAAATATGTATTCATTTTCATTTTGTTTATAGCCAACATTGTTTTTAATTTAGAGAATATTTTATTTTTATTTTAAAATGGACACATGTCAACTTGAGGTTGAGAACGGAAGAAAAAACACATCTCCCTCATACTGGGCTGTTGAATGTACCTCTTGGTGCAATAATCATTTTAGATCCAATTCTGTCAATTTAGCTTTGCAGTTCAAAGATCTAAATAGTTAGGACTCGAAGATTGATTCTGCTTACAGTATATACATATATATATTCTGTTCTCCTTTCTTCTAATAAATTTGTACTCGAAATTATTTGTTTATGTATGTAGCCATTATCTGTAATTCATGTAGTTGTTTAATAATGCTTGGATGCCACTTCTATGTGGTGTATCCTGATTGCGATATTGGATATGTGCATCATAGTTTTGGTACTGCTTGTTTGCAAACTTCCATGATAGTCTTGTCATGGCTTTTCTTGTTGACTGGGCGTTGCATTTGAAATTTGTTAGAAAGGTAACAGTTACGGTTCATAATTTGTAGGTTTTAAGTTTATTGACTGGCTTTGAAAACTATTCAGGGAATTTGGATACCTTGGGAGTGCGTCCTAAAGCAAAAGGACTGGATGTCAGAGAGGAGCTGATTAAGTTCTATGAAAACCACTATTCTTCAAACCTTATGCAGCTTGTATTATATGGGAAAGGTAATTATATTTCCTTATATATAAATTTATAATGTATAACTTCATTTTTTGTTGGAAGATGCATATAGTGTTACAGTGCTGAATGACAAGGAATACATGAAGTCCTCTACCATGGGGCATTGTACAAGATGTTTCTAACAGTAGCTATATGACATGGTTGACTCTGCATATTGGATCTGTCATTGCAGCTAGCCTTTTAACAACTGAAATTTTAATATGTGGAAAACTTCAGAAAATATTGAGGACCTTCAAAAGATTGTGGAATCTAAATTTAGTGCAATTAAAAATACTCAACACAGCCGTCCTGATTTTGTGGGTCAGCCTTTTCACTTTGAACATTTACAGGTATTATTTCTTTGATGATAGCCTGTAATTCCCAATAACTTTTGATGGCATACATCTGGAATTTCTACTCTATACTTGAGGAGCTGAATTGCTAATTTCAGCTTTTTATGAAGTTTTGGCTATGATATGGAATCATTTGGAGTGTTATCATGCACAGACCTTTGTCATCGGAATTTGTCTAATGTATTTGTATTCTTGTAGATTCTGGTGAGAACAGTACCAATTAAGGAGTGCCACACTTTAAGTATTTTATGGCTGATCACTCCCGAACTGAAGAATTATAAGGAAGCGCCTTCAAGATATCTAGGTCACCTCATTGGGCACGAAGCAGATGGCTCATTGTTTTGCCTTCTTAAAAGCCTTGGTGAGTGCTTTTTATTTTTCGTAGTTCATCTTAGTTATGTAGTTGTAACTAATGGAAATAGCATTTGTTATATAATTGAGTAGATATAGAATACTAGAGTGAAAAGCTAGTTTGAAGGGAATTATTGTTGCTTTAGCAAACACCACGCATAACATGTCGATTTTAAACTATGCAGCATTAGCATGTAGACTAGGGTCACTTATTTTGTGTTGCTAAGCAATGTAATATACTATCTAAATTTTTTTCGTTTTCCTAAAATATTTCCTGTGGACTAGGATAGTTTATGTCTTGTTGTAAACATTGAGGGGGTTGAATCAATATTTCTTAGCAATTAACACTTTTTAATATTTTTCAAAGCGTTCGTTAATCTTCAGTTATTATTATTGTTCTTCTTTAGATAATCATAAACAATAATCAACAATAGAAAACACCATACATCAATGTAGAAAGATAAAACAATGGATACAAATATTTTTAGGTGGAAAACCCCCTCCAGGTTAAAAACCACTGAATGCTTCTTCGTAATTGTCTTCTTCTCTCTTTTAAAAGAAAATAATTACATCAAGGTTTCAGCTACAATTGATGAAAAGTAACTTGGTTCGGTCTTCATAATGGCATATGTAATTGTGATTTTATGTAATTAATGAAAAGAAGAAAAATAAAATTATTATTGTAATGAGCAAGGAATTTTATTTTTAGTAACGACTTCCATTGCGAGCCTTTACGCTTTGTCATCTAGTCATAAAAGTCAAATCAAGTCAATGTCATGTATGAATGACCCTTCTTGGGCATGTTACATTTTGGATGAAGTCATTAAATAAGTAAGAAAGCCCTCCAAGGTCAAGCGAAAGTATCTTCTTCAAGTCGGCTTCAAGATGAAATAAAATATCTTCACTAAAGGGCATGTCGACTCACCCTCTCTCAAGTTGGCTTATTATGAGGCTCCAACAACTATAAATAGGGCAGCATGGCCTCATTTCAGAGCAGGAATTTCCGTCAAGGTCTGAAGTTTGTAAGTGATGCGAAGGTCATCAAAAAGGAGTTTTATAATCAATGAAAGGAAGGGAATGAAGAGCGAAGTCCTTAGCATTGTTTTGGGTCTGTTTCAAGGGCTGAAATTATCCACAGTTGCGAGGAATCTTTGCTGTCCAAACTGCAGAAAGGAGACGAAGTATCAGTCATATTTGAGGTCAAATCAAGGAGAAAGTCAAGCTGATCCCCAAGCCGAGCCCAAGGAGAAGAAGTCTCCTTCTAGACCAAAGGAAAACAATGGTATAAGTTGGTCCATCTTCATGAGTTAGGGTTTCTGCTCTAGGATCGAAAGTTGCAAGTCTGTCCCTATGAACCAAAACTCAGAGATACAATCGAGAAGAAGGAATAATTGAATAATTGTGAAGTGTGTCTATCGTTGATCCAAGGAAGAAGGAACTCATCAAGGGAACTTGTGTCTTGGTCTTGGAGTGGAAAATAGGTGAAGGGTCTTGGTCTTGGTATTCGTCAATTGGAATCTCTATAAGAAGAAGAATTTGTTCGTGTTTTCCTCCCAAGTGTGAGAGGTTTTTGGCCTTGGTTGATAGCCTATATTCAATGTTTCTTGTCTCTTTGTGCTTTATGCTTGGTAGTTGTTTGATGAAGAATAACATTATAATAACATAAGTAAAAGAAGATCCTAATCAAGAAGTAGAAAACAATCACATGCAGTTATCTAACTAAGAGAAATCACGCAATCTTGATGCCCTAGATTTCTCAACACGAGGGAGGCGTCAACCCCCTAATTGCCAGGCTACAACCTGTAGGACGTTCATACACCCAACAAACGTGTTGCAACCGGAAGGACACCCCAACGCCTTGTAAGTTAGGCCACAACTTGACGAGTGCCCCAACACTTTGTTTATTAGCTTTTGTCGGAAGGATGCTTTGTCGCCCTGTAATTTATCAGCCCCACTAAAAGGACACAACAACACCCTGTGCAGGATACACCCTTCCCTAGCACCACCCTGCTGCCCTAAAGTGTTCTCAGGCCACAACTTGAAGGTGACTCTAATCACTTGCCTTGCAACACCTTATCGTCCTAATCCACATGCTAACCGCGTTTCACAATTTTCAGACTGGATCCCCCTATGCTCCGAACCAATATAAGAAAGCTATTATACTGTATATCTTGTCAAATCCTGGTAGCCACTGACCACACTGCACAATACTGTTCAAACTGATTACTGCGTAATGCTGCTCACTGCATATCAAACTCTAACTGTCAATGTTGCCAAATTGTTGATTTTTGGTATGTTCTATGCTTAAGAGCAATTTACTTCAATTTTCTTGTTAGCCCAATATCAATATCCAGTTTAGCAATTACATCAACATGATAGTAAAATGTAGGTAGAGCATAAACATAAACAATAGAAGACAAGCCAAGGCAAGAGGACACAAGAAGTGGCACCAGTGAGGGACAAACCCCAATGTGATGAAACCCTAGATCAATTCTTCATATATTCTTCAATAGTTTAGCAGAGAGAGATAGTACAAATATAGAAAGATGATATTTTATGACAACAACAGTAAGGCCTTGACCAGAGAAGTTAATGTTGGTCAAACATGATAGAAATCTTCCTCTAAGTGGCTTGGTCAAACCCAACCAACATTGGTCTTCAACAATAAGCTCAATAAACCCAAAAACTACACAGTTGGTTCTGCTCCTAAGAAGATCCTTCGTCTCCTCTGAAGATCATCCATATGGCACCAATAGGATGCTGAACCAAACATGGTCAAACCTTGACCCAATACATCTCCCAAAACGCTGTTGACCTCTTGCTGCACTTGTTGTCACTTCTCCCTGAGTTCGGGCATCAACCTTTAGCCCTCATCATCCATGCAATCAATAAAGCAGGCCCTTTAAGGCTGCGGTGTACCAAGGAGAGACTCCACCACTGCCACGCTGTCCAAGTCTGGTAGAACAGCCTTTGCTGTTGGCTATGGCCTAGCCCAGCAGCAAGTTAGGCCTATGGTCCTCTATCAAACAACACTCAACAACATCAACACAACAATATTAGTCCTACAAGAAATCGTCTTAGCTGTTAGCACTTTCTAGCATCCAACTGTAGACATACGCTGATCTGATCTTAGCCTATAGAGCGCATCTATTCAATGCATTACTCTACTTTATGACTGTGGCTGACCAACCTTGCAAACAGTTCTTAAGGCATGCCGTAGATAGCTTCTTTCAACACGCTGTCACCTACACCAAACCGAAATTCTATGTTGTCCTTCTAGGCTTCTTTATGCTTATATTAAGGTTCCTTCTTTGCTGCGGATTAGGGCCTCTCTTAACTACAACTAGGGCTCTTCTTGACTGCGTCTTAGGGCTCTTCTTGACTGCATCTTAGGGCTCTTCTTCACTGCGGCTTAGGGCCTCTTCTTGACTGTGGATTAGGGCCTTCTTGACTGCGGATAAGAGCCTCTCTGGACTGCGGATAAAAGCCTCTCTTGACTGCGGCTAGATCTCCCTTTGATAGTGGCTAGATCTCTCTTTCACTACAGCTAGGGCTCCTCTTCATGACTGTGGCTATGGCTTCTTTGATCTTTATTTCCACCACGTCCTCCTTGTGAGAAGACAAACCCAAACATGTGGAGAGAGAGATCATGAGATAATGTGCTCCTCAAATGACTTGAGGTCTCCTCTATTTAAATGCAATGTTGAGGTTGAGCAAGGGGGTAAAAGTGCTTGTTTAGCTTGCTGGCCGACCTTGACAAATTGTCAATAATATGAATAAATTCATATGTCCATAAATACATGTCGAAATCAGATGATCTTTAGATCAATCCTACACCTCTCAGAGAGAGGAATCCAAGAAAAATATCAGCTGCCATAAATAAGGTGACCGACATGGAGTTTGGCCCTAGTTGCTAATTTTAACACTCCCTCCAACTAGGGAGAACTCCATCTATCAGTCGGTACTATCTCTCCCATCAATGCACTGCTCTGCTGAACTATGAAGAAGAAGAAGTGATCGAGAATGTATTATACTATTCTCTACTGACCCGAAGTCAGTGCCATATAAAGAGAGTGTCTCATACCACTCTTATTGACCCGAAGTTAGTTCCAGATAAAAGAGAGTGTCTCATACCACTCTTGCTGACCCTAAGTCAGTACCAATTGATCCCAGATCAATATAGGTCATGATTCAATTGAAGAGTAACATTCCCTACACCCTTTATGAGATAGGTGGCATTGTCTCCAAGAATAATCTCCAAGTTTGTATCCTTCTCTATGAGATTAGAGAGAGCTTCCTTGTATCCGGTGAATTGCCTTGAAGCATCACTATCAATAAGCCAATTTCCCAAAGTGTCCGGAGGAGAGGTAGTGGAGAGGGCCGATATACGATAATACTCCTTTTGCTTATTGTTAACAACATTTGATTCTTCATACCTGGAGTTCCTTCCTTTGTTGAAGGGTCGACCATTTCCTTGATATCCCGCATTCCTTTTCCCTTTGCCATTGGACCTGCCATTTCTTTGATCATGGTTGTTGAAGTTGCCCCTGGAATGATTGTGATCATCATCATGTGATGTGTCCTTTCTATTTGGACACTCCCTTGCATAGTGGCCAAACTTATTGCAAGCAAAGCACTTGCCTTTCATTCATCCCTTAGATCTAGGCTTTCGTGGAAATGACCTTTAGACCCTTTATTATTTCTTCTTTTGTCATGAGCGGAGAAAGCAGTGGGGTTGCCTTTAAAAGGCATTTCTTGCTCCACCATTCTTGTTTCTTCTTGAATGCATCTCGATATCAATTCTTCAAACCCTGGAATTCAATCATTATTGAGAATAGTGGTTCTAAATATATACCACTCGGGTGGGAGCCCTCCAAGGGTAGTGATAGTAAGTTCCCTGTCAGATATGATTTCTCCAATCACAAGAAGATCATTCTTGATCCCAGTGATTCTTAAGAAGTAGGATTGAATATCCTCGTCCTTGCCCTTCTTAATATCCTTTAGCTTATTTTTGAGAAATAAAATTTGATTTGCTTCACTAACCTTTAACATGGTTACCAATCTGTCGTAGATCTCCTTGGAGGTGTTTAGATTGGAGATGTAGGCCACCAGACGCTTGTCAATGGAATCTCTGATAATCTTCTTCGATTTAACTTCAGCCTTGTTATACTTGTTCTTTGTAGCAGCTGGTGCATTTGATGGAGGCTAAGAGATTTTACCCTTCACATAATCCAACACTTCTTGTTCTTCCAATGTCAGATCAAGAGACATCTTCCATCCACGGAGCTTGTCTTCAGTAGGGAAGTGGGAGGAGGAACCCATTGAGCCTTTTGTCCTTGTCCAAATGTCTTCGGTGATTGCTCTTTCACTCTTGCTTGGGCTTTGTATTCACCTCAGCTCTGATACCATATTAATGTTTGGTATGTTCTATGCTTAAGAGCAATTTACTTCAATTTTCTTGTTAACCCAATATCAATATCTAGTCTAGCAATTACATTAGCATGATAGTAAAATGCAGATAAAACATAAACATAAATAGTAGAAGACAAGCCAAGACAAGAGGACACAAGAAGTGGCACCAGCCAGGGACAAACCCCAATGTGGGGAAACACTTGATCAATTCTTCTTATATTCTTCAATAGTTCAACAAAGAGAAAGATAGTACAAATATACAAAACTGATATTTTATGACAACATTAGTAGGGCCTTGACCAAAGAAGTCAATGCTGGTCAAACCGGATAACAATCTTCCTCTAAGTGGCTTGGTGACACCCGGCCAACATCGGCCTTTAACAGTAAGCTCAATGCATGCAAAAAATACACAACTGATTTTTCTCCTAGGAAGATCCTTTAACTCCTCTGAAGATCATCCATATGGCACCAATAGGATGCTGAACCAAACATGGTCAAACCTTGACCCAATACATCTCCCAAAACGCTGTTGACCTCTTGCTGCACTTGCTGTCACTGCTCCATAAGTTAGGGCATCAACCTTCAGCCCTCATCCTCCATGCAGTCAATAAAGCAGGCCTTCTAAGGTTGCGGTGTACCAAGGAGAGACTCCACCACTGCCACGCTGTCCAAGTCTGGTAGAACAACCTTTGCTGCTGGCTATGGCCTGTGGCCTAGCCTACCAACAAGTTAGGCC
Organism: Pinus taeda; assembly: GCA_000404065.3. Lineage (NCBI taxonomy): Eukaryota > Viridiplantae > Streptophyta > Pinopsida > Pinales > Pinaceae > Pinus > Pinus taeda. The sequence continues at coordinate 78,018 of APFE030846171.1, forward strand.
TACGACCCTCCATCAAACAACACTCAACAACATCAGCGCAACAATATTAGTCCTACAAGAACTCGTCTTAGCTGTCAACACTTTCTAACACCCAACTGTATACGTATGCTTATTTGATCTTAGCCTATAGGGCAAATCTCTTCAATGCATTACTTTACTTATGACTGTGGCTTACCAACCTTGCAAATAGTCCTTAACACATGCCCTAGATAGCTTCTTTCAACACGCTGTCACCTACAACAAATCGAAATTCTATGTTTCCTTCCAGGATTCTTTATGCTTATATTAAGGTTCCTTCTTTGGTGCGGATTAGGGCCTCTCTTAACTGCGGCTAGGGCTCTTCTTGACCGAGACTTAGGGCTCTTCTTGACTGTGGCTTAGGGCTCTTCTTGTCTAAGGCTTGGGGCCTCTTCTTGATTGTGGATTAGGGCTTTCTTGACTGCGGATAAGAATCTCTCTTGATTGTGACTAGATCTCTCTTTCACAACAACTAGATCTCTCTTTGACTATGGCTAGGGATCCTCTTCATGATTGCGGCTAGGGCTCCTCTTCATGACTGCAGCTAGGGCTTCTTTAATCTTTCTTTCCACCACGTCCTCCTTGTGAGAAGACAAACCCAAACATGTGGAGAGAGAGATCATGAGATAATGTGCTCCTCAAATGACTTGAGGTCTCCTCTACTTAAATGCAACATTGAGGTTGAGTTGGGAGTAAAAGTGCTTGTTTAGCTTGCTGTTCGAGCTTGACAAATTGTCAATAATATGAATAAATTCATATCTCCCTAAATACATGTCGGAATCGAATGATCTTTAGATCAATCCTACACTTCTTGAAGAGAGGAATCCAAGAAAAATATCAACTGCCATAAATAAGGTGACCCACATGGAGTTTGGCCCTAGTTGCCAATTTTAACACAAATCAATTGACAAATGCACAATCTGATCAATGCTCATCACTGTGCTTGTTAATTTTCTAGATTGTTCTATGATATTTCTGTTGGAAAATGAATTAGGTTCGGTCTTCATTTAATGTACTTGAGTCATCTTGTAATGTACTTGTCAAAAGAATAAAGATTTTATTATTATTATTATTATTACTATTGTGACTTATTAAAGCATGGGTTTCATGCTTGGGTCGCCTTGTTTTAGGTCAAAGCCCACATTGCGGACTTCTAGGATTTATTTTGAGTCAATAGAGTCATTGTACTTTTAAAGAGACCCTTCTTGGGCTTTCGAATCATGTAAAAAGGTTAAGTTTTGAGTCAAATATGATTTATGTATCCTCCACACCATGTCGGCCTAAGGACCCTATTCGACCTCATATGGAGCCTATAAATACAAGCACATTGAAGTCATTTGGAGCATCACTCTCTCACAAGAAGTTCGATATCTCTTGTAGCTGGGAAAAGTGCGAAGTCTATTGCCAGGAAGCCAAAGTGAATGCGAGTTTGGGGAAGTTTAAGGAGAAAGGAAAAATTTAAATTTTGGTGCCTCTCTTTGTTTGTTTCGTGCTCTGGATTAGGAGATCGAAGTCTTCCAAGTTTCACTGTTGCTGAAAGCTGTTGTCTAGTTGAAGTTGCTGGAAAGGGGTCGAAATTTTGGGACGCTGACTTGGTATGGAGGGAAGGTCTGGTCTTGGTCTAGGGTGAAGAGTCTCAAAGAATACTATTGAAAGGAAGAATTTCTTGATTGGGTTTTCCCTTCGAGGGGGGGTTTTGCCCTGGCATAGTGCCTACTTCTGGTGTCTATTGTTTTATGTACTGCTGCATTGGTAATTGCTTGATGAACTGAAAGAAAGAAGATATAACGAATTGTAATAATAAGAAACATCACAAGTAATTATCAAGAATAAGAAAATCTTTCTGTCTTTCTGATTTTCTAACAATTTCAATTACTTCAGCTCAAATCAATTCTTCATTTAGCATTGCATCCAACTATTAACAATGTTTCCAATGATAAATAGTAATTGAAGATAGAACAATAAATGCAATGACAAACGAGACAATAGTTGTTAAAATTGGCAACTATGGCCAAATTCCACCTTAGGACAACTCATTTGATGGAGATGATGATTGCATTAACATCCAATTTTCGAGAGGACGAAAATTGATATAAAGATCATCTCATTTAGACAAGCAAAAGTGTGTTTTTGAATTTATGCCCTCACATGTGCAAATTGTCAAGGTCGGCCACATCATCATGTAGGCTCAAAAAGCCCAATGGATGTGTCACTTCACCCTCAATGACTTGTATAAATACGAGTGACCTTTCACCTCATTTGGTATCTTCTTCACTCACACATTCTCTCTCCTCTCATTGGTTCGTTCTACATTGGGCATTCTTCTCTCTCACATGTGTGGATCAGAAGGACGAATTTCAGAAGCTGAATTACAGGGCCGAAATTACAGAGTTGACTGCAGTTTGATTAGCGTTGACCAACACCTTCTGGGCATCATTTGACTTAGATCTTTTGGGGATATTTCTGTCTCAGCAGCCCACGACTTTTGGCACATAAACTAAGGTTTTCTGAGCACTTTGACCGCAGACCAAATTGTTGGTTGACCGCAGATTTCAGGACAACAGTTTGACTGAGTTTGACTGTTGACTTTGTCACTATTTTGAGCTAACTTTGACCTCCTGATCAGGTCAAGATTGACTGGGGATGATCACACTGTTTTGAGGACATTCTATTGCTTCTTTTACCAGTGTTTACTTTTTGGTTAGTGCTAAAGTTTGACTACAGCTGACTGCAGAAATTGACAGGGCGGTTTTGACTTTGAATTGGGCAAGTCAATTTGACTTTTGTACTCTCTCTCTTTGTTGAACATTTTGGTATAATAATAAGAAGAATTGATCAAAGGTTTTTCCCCATCTTTGGGTTTTTTCCTGGCATTCGCCAAATCTGGTGTCCCCCTGTTTGGCTTGTCTTCTGCGTATTGTTTTATCATTATGTTCTATCTACTTTTACTGTCAATGTGATTGTTACTGGAAATCTAAATTGGAAATTGCTATTGGGTTGTTGAAGGAACATTGAAGTAATTGTGCTAAGCATAGAACATACCGTTGTTAACTAAATTTAGCATGGTATCAGAGCCTAGGTGAAGACAAAGCCCAAGCAAGAGAGAGAAAATAAATTACTAGAAAAACGCTATTGGACAAGAATATTGATCTAGCTTCAATGGCTTCTACATCATATTTCAAATCTGAGGATAAGCTCAAGGACAAATCTGACTATCATGCATGGAAGATGACTTTGGATTTGACTTTGGAAGAAAACGATGCTATGGACTATGTAAAGGGAAGAGTGGTGGAGCTTCCTTCAAATGCACCTGCTGTTGCAAAGACGAAATACAAGAAAGGTGAGGTCAAAGTTAAAAGAATCATTGTAGACTCTATTCAAAAGCATTTGGTTGCTTATATTTTTGATTTGGTTGGGATGTTCAAAGTGAACAATGCAAATCAAATCCTCTTTCTCAAAAACAAGTTGAAGGATATCAAGATGGACAAAGGGGAGTCTATCCAATCCTACTTCATGAGGATTACAAAAATCAAGAATGATCCTATCTATTGGAGAAGTGGTCACTGGCAGGGAGCTCACTCTCATTGCTCTCAGAGGTCTCACAAGAGCATGGGATGTGTTTAACACCACTATTATTAACAATGACATGATTCCTAGTTTTTATGAATTATTGGCTAGATGCACAGAAGAAGAGACAAGGATGATGGAGAGAGACAAGCCTTCAAATGGAAATGAACCTACTGCCTTCTTCGCTCATGAAAAGAGGAAGAACAATGCTGGTCCAAAAAAACAAGTTCAAGGATTCAAGTAGGGATTCAAAGAAGGAACAAAAGGAAGGTGCTACAACTGCAACAAGTTTGTCCACTATGCTAGAGAGTGTCCTCGCAAGAAGGATACTCCACGGGATGATGATAACAACAATAACAACCACAACAATTTCAAAGGCAATGGCAATGGCAATCAAAGGAACAACAAGTTCAACAATAAAGGAAAGAGGAATGCTCCCGTTGCTCGATATGGTAATGGTCGACCTCCCAAAAGGACGAGAAGCTCCATGTATGAGGAAGGTAATGTTGTAGAAAAACAAAAGGAATTTTATCTTATTTCTGCCCTCACTAATGCCTCTCCTCCAGATACTTTAGATCATTGGTTGATTGATAGTGGTGCCTCAAGGCACTTCATAGGGTACAAGGAATCCCTCTCAAATCTGATTGAAAAGAAGACTAATTTGGAGATAATACTTGGAGACAATGCCACCTACCTCATGAAAGGGATAAGGACTATCACTCTTCACTTAAATCAAGGTCAAACCCTTCATTTACTAGAAGTATTGTATGTACTTGATTTGAAGAAGAACCTGGTGTCTATTTCTGCAATGGAAGATAAAGGCTTCAAGGTAGCATTCATTGATGGAAAGGTACATATTTGGCAAAGAAACCCTAAAGATGCATTTACACTTGGATTTAGGGTTGACGGTATCTATCAAGTTGGAGGAAGTCCTTTGGGAGCTATGATTTGTGATACTTCTCTTCAATCTGAATTATGGCTCCGAAGATTTGCTCACCTTCATTACAAAGCCTTACCTGGGGTAAGGAAGATGGTCACAGGTATGCCCGAGTTCAACATAAATCATGAAGGTGTTTGTCAAGGTTGTGCAACTTGAAAGCTTACAAGGGGACCATTCCCCTCAAGTGAAAGTCAAACTACCGACATTCTTCAATTGGTCCATTTTGATCTATTTGGTATGTTTCCTGTAACATCATTAGGTGGATACTTATACTATGCAACTTTCGTGGATGACTTCTCTCGCAAAACGTGGATCTATTTCTTAAAGAAGAAGGAAAAAGTGTTCAAATGGTTCTGTTTTTTCAAAGCCTTCGCTGAAAATCAAACAAAGAAGAAGATCAAAATATTGAGGACCGATAATGGAACTGAATATGAATAAAATGAATTCAGTGATTTTTGTAGAGAGGTTGGTATTAAGAGGGAGACCACCACTCCATACACTCCTAAGCAAAATGGAGTCACCGAAAGGAAGAATCGAACAATCATAGAAGCCACCCGTGCCATGCTTCATGACCAAGGCCTACCGAAGTTCTTATGGGGAGAAGCTGCCAACACCACTGTATATGTTCAAAATAGGAGCCTGCATCAACCATTGGATTTCAAGACACCCGAAGAAGTCTTCTCTGGTAAGAAACCTGATGTTTCTCATTTTAGAATATTTGGTTGTCCCGTGTATTTTCATGTGCCTAAAGAGAAAAGAAAGAAGTTAGAAGCATGTGGGAAGGAAGGAAAATTTGTGGGCTATAGTGAAACTTTGAAGGCGTATAAAATCTATGTGCCTGGTCAAAGAGAAGTGGAAATAAGCCATGATGTCACTTTCCATGAAGATTCTACCCATGGGAAAGCCAAAGATCTCCCTATCCCAAGGAAGAACAATTATGATGTTGCAGGAAAGCAGGATGAATCTCCGACAGACGAACCGATGCCCGATGTTGAAGGCCTGATGGGTCCCATTGATCCACCACTTGGTGATCCCTCTACCTCAAGGAAAAGACCTTTGTGGCTCAAAGATACTCTCGAAGGTGCATAAAGATATATTGCTCCAAGGGGGACATTTCGTGAAAGTAAGAAGCCAAACAGGTATCAAGGGTACTTAGTTGCTATGAGTACTATTGTTCAATTTGAACCATGTATGTTTGAAGAAGCCGTGAAACACCAAGTATGGAAGGATGTGATGAATGAGGAGTACAAATCAATCATGAAGAATGATGTCTAGGATGTGGTTCCTAGACCCAAGGACAAGTCCATGGTCACTTCTAAATGGCTTTACAAAATCAAACATGGAGCTGATGGGTATGTTGAAAAATACAAGGCCAGGTTCGTTGCACGAGGCTTCTCTCAAATGGAAGGAGTGGACTGTGATGAGATATTTGCATCGATTGCCCGATATACCACTATCTGATCCATTATTGCCCTTGCTGCCTCTCAAGGATGGAGGCTATACCAAATGGATGTTAAGAATACTTTCTTGCATGGCTAGGTTAAGGAGGAAGTCTACGTAGAACAGCCTGAGGGGTTTGAAGTACAAGATCGAAGGACACGTGTGCAGGTTGAAGAAAGCCCTCTATGGGTAGAAGCAAGCCCCTAGGGCTTGGTATGAGAGGATTGATAACTATCTTATGAAGCTAGGATTTACAAAGAGCGAAGCTAATCCTAACCTATATTTCAAAGTTGAAAAGGACATGCCTCTCATTTTGGTCCTTTATGTAGATGATCTCTTTCTGACAGGTGTGGACCCTCTCATTTATCAATGCAAGAGGACGTTGGCTTTCGAGTTCGAGATGAAGGACCTAGTTTTGATGCACTACTCCCTAGGCTTGGAAGTCTGGCAAAATCTAGGTGAAATTTTCCTTTCTCAAGGAAAATACATTATGAAGCTGCTCGAGAGATGTGGGATGGTGGATTGCAAGTCTGTGTCTATTTCGATGGAACTCAACTTCAAGAAGCTATGTGGAAGTGTTGCTGGGCCCGAATTGGCAAATCACTCTGAATATAAACAACTTATGGGGGTCGGGATGTTCTTGGTAAACTCCCGCCTTGACATATGCTTTGCTATGAATATGTTTAGTCAATTTATGGTGGAGCCTCATCACATACATTGGATTGTTGCTAAGAATCTCTTGAGATATCTCTGTGGCACAATCAACTATGGACTTAGATACACTGCTGGGAATTTGAGGCTACATGGATATACTGACACTGTCTGGGCTGGCAGTGTGGTAGATCGTAAGAGCACGTCTAGATGTTGCTTCTCATTGGGATCTTGCTTCAATGTCTTAGATGAGCAGGAAGCAGAAATCAGTTGCTCTAAGCATCGTCTAGGCCGAATACATTGCAGCTAGTATGTCTGTTGTGAAGCTGTTTGGTTGAGGAAGCTCTTTAGTGAGCTATTTGAGCATGTGTTGGATACCACCATGATCTACTGCGACAACCAAAGTGGGATTCAGATTTCAGAGAATCCTGTGTTCCACGACTGCTATAAGCACATTGATATCAGGTACCACTTTATCTGGGATATGGTACAATGGGGAGCAATAAGGCTCCAGCACATTAGGACCGATGAGCAAGTCACAAACATCCTCATGGAGTCCTTAGGGAAGGTCAAATTCTTAGCCTTTCGAGAGAGACTTGGACTCGTGGAAAGACCCTCCTATGAGGGTCCCGCTTGAGTTGGACACTGAGCTCTGGGAGATCCTGGGGCTTAGGGTACTTCTTGAAGCTATGAGCTACCATAGGGTGAGTGGTTCACCTTCCCCTATTGGTGCGCTTTGTACAGGGTGAGTGGTTCACCTTCCATTGTGATACCCCATGATGGTAGATATGTGTGTAGGGTGAGTGGTTTACCTTCCCCTATGATTACGTACACATGTATGTAGGGTGAGTGGTTCCCCTTCCCCTACAATTCACATATACATAGGATGAGTGGCTCACCTTCTCCTATGACATATGAGCAAGATGAGTGGTTCACCTTCTCCTGCTGATGCCCCAACATACATCCTACCCATGTAGTTCGGGATGTTAGTTTTTTGTACCACCAGAAGTGCTTTAGCCTTGAAAATTGGTGGAGAGGCTAAGGCACATGAGTTCTAAAGAACCCAGAAACCGCTTGGTGAAACTCCACTCGGATTGTATTTTATTAAAATAATTAATATTTTTAATGGAGTTCCAATGTCTAAACTTAGGGAAATTAAAATATTAATGGGTATTAATCAAAATATGGGTGAGAATGATCTAGAAGGCAGATCAAGTCATGTTTTAATCTTAGCCGTTGATTAGAGACTTAATCTCGGCTGTTGAAGATTCAACAGGAAAAGTATAAAATGGAGGATTGGGGTTCATTTGAAAACACATAGAGAAATTGAAGAAATTGATTTTCTGAGGTGAGAAGTTCTCAAGAGGAAAATCGATTGGGGAGATCTTGCAGTTGAGGGGCAAAGAGAATCTGGGAGAAGGACTTTCTGGAAAATATAGAACAAATAGGCGGAGGGAGCTTGCAGAGAGGCAACGTAGTAGCCGTGAGAGCTGATGCAGAAAAGCTGCCTGTCACGCAGAATCCAGAACTGTTGGAACAACCGAAACTACCAGAATAGCCGGGAGAGTTGACGCAAAGCCAATGCAATAGCCAGGAGAGATGACGCAGAAAAATTGCTTGTCACACAGATTCCAGAACTGCTGGAACATCCGAAACTGCTAGAACTGTTGGGAATTGTCAGAACAACCGAGAGAGTTGACACAAAGGGTAGAGAAGGTGACGCAAAGCCAGCGCAAAAATAACCAGGGTTAGCCAGTCTTGTGCCGGATCAGCTGGAATTCTGTCAGGTGAAGTGAGGTAAAACTCACTCAGATTTTCTGCCAATATTTTCTCTGTAAAGGATTGCTAGGCGAGCATCCTAGATTTGTATTCAATTATTTCTCCTGCATAATAATAAACCCTCTGAACTGTTGCACCGATTTTCTAGCATTGGATTTTTCCGGGGACTATTTTGTCAAAAAATAAGTGTCGTGTGTATCTTGTTCTTTTGCTATGTTTTCTGTTTCATGAGATCAAATATTTAAGTAGTGTAGGCTACAAAAGTAATTTGCTTCAATATTTAGAAGAATAACATGATGAATGTAATTTAAAGAAATCAAGTAGGTGAAGTAGATTCAGATTTGCTACAGTAGGGCTTCCTTCAGAGTGTAGGAATTTTCACATGGTATCAGAGCATTGATTTTGAAACAGGAAGAGCAGATCCAGTGCTGAGCAGTGAGGCCAAAAGCTGCACTTGGTAGCAATTCGAATCCGCTTGAAGGGATTGTGCAGTCCTTGTCGGGAAGTAGATCTGAGGAAATCTCTCTCTGAGTGAGACAATAGAGAGGTACGATATCCAGTTCGTGAGTTTGTAAAGACAGAGGGAGTGACGCAGAGCCTCAACGGAGTGCTTGAAGGGCGCAGTTTCTGCCGGGGCAGAAATCCGCTGGAAAAGAACAAAGACACGTAGAAGGGGAATTTCTTCTCAGAGAACTTTCCGCCTGAAAGTTTGGATTTCTCACTCGCTGAGCAGCTAAGCAGTGAGTAGAGGAGTCAGTTCGATAGTTGGGTAAGATGGCATCGCATGGGCTCAGAGATCAGGGCAGGTTGGACGGAGCCTCCAACTATGTCATATGGAAGACCAAAATCTTAGTTGTTTTGGAAGATTATGATCTCAAGGCCTACGTCAAAAGTGTTGTAGCTGTTCCTTTTGACAACGATCAAAAGAAGAAGTACAAGGCCGAGCAGGGGAAGGCAACGAGGCTCATTCTCGATGGAGTTCGAGATCATGTGGTCTCACACTTGCAGGGCAAGGATACAACCCGAGAGATGTGGGAAGCCTTGTCTTCTCTGTATGAATGCTCTTCCGAACAACAGAAGAAAGAAAGAAAGAAATTATTTTAACGTCCATGAGTCTAAAGATAGCCTATGGGAGAGGTTGCTTCTTCATCTGCTTGATGTATTCGACCCTTTTTCTGTGAAGCCTCAAAATAAATGCTCCCAACTTCTCGACAAGCCCCTCGCGAAATAGATTATCCCAAGAGCTAGCTGCCAGCATCTCTGCATAACTTTCACTGTTGTCTTTGAAGGTCTCACATTCTAAAATGAAATGTTTTTCTGTTTCCACTTTTCTGGAAGAACAAAAAATGCATACTCTTTCCTCCCACGCTTCCTTTGGCCTTTTCCAGCGCCTTGTTTCACAACGGAGTTGATGAGAATTAGTCCTTAACTGAGCAGTAAGAATTTTGGCTCTCCAAGAGATATTGGCCTCTATGTATGCTTTTGGTTGATGACTATGAATGGGATTAAAAAGTTCAATATAGTAATTTTTCTTTCTTCCTAGCTCCTTATCCCAAGTACACTTGTCAAACTTTTCTATAACAAAATCTTTTATCTCTTTGCTGTTTATGGGACATACGTTCAAGCAAATACCCCATTTACTAAACCATTTGTTATTTCGCCGCATCCAAGTTTTTTCGCTCTTGCACAATCTATCATTAAAGACAACCTTAGGCCATCTACCCTCTTCCATTTGCTCAATTTTTTTTAAATACCTTATGACTCGCACCATAGCAATTGCTTCAATAGGAGCATTCCCTGTTTCACTTAACAAGATATCATAAGGAACTGCACTTTTAATCTTAAATTTGTTTGTAATCAAACGCTTCTAAATTTTCTCAATTTGTCTCCACTACATGTCAGATGTAATGCTGGCCCATAGTTCACAACCATAGAGAATCACTGGAATCACTAGAAGCCCAAAAAGAGTTTGAGTGGTTTTCCAGTCCGATAACTCTGCCTATCTACACCTATTTTGAAAAGCATAAAATGCTTTCCAACGCCCCAAAGTTCTTTTCTTTCTACAAACATTGCAACTTGGATTTTTGTTGAAATCAATTCTGAGGTATTTGTAATCTGCAACTTCTTCCAGAATGTTGGCTTCAAAGTAGAACTTATGCTGGTTATGTTTTCTTTTCTTAGAGAAGATCACCATTTTCGTTTTGTTGATATTGACTTGCATCCCCACACTTCTACAAAAATGCTCAAGGGATAGTAAGTGCTCTTGCAAACCAAAAGCCGATTTAGCAATCAGAATAAGGTCATCGGCATACAAAAGAAGTCTTATAACAAACTTGCCCAAATAGATACCATCAACCCCTTGCGAATTTAACCATTCCTCAAGCTTGTCGAAATATAAACCAAAAAGGGTAGGAGACAGTGGGCAACCTTGCTTGACCTCGATATCGCCTTTAAAACTTTCAGAAATGCCTATTGAAGTTCTAATTTTGACTTTCACCTCTTTATACAGCCTATGCACAACTGCTCTCAAATGTTTAGGAACCCCAAGTTTCTCCATTCTGTGCCAAAGCTTATCCGTAGGAACCAAGTCAAACGCTTTTCTGAAATCAACAAAGCAACAAAAGACTTCTTTCTGTTTCTCCCAAACTTTTTCAATGATGTGCCTTAAAGTTATACAATGATCAACTGTGGAGTGTTTAGGTCTAAAACCTACTTGCCCTTTAGCACGCTTATCTCTTTCTTCTGCCCACTTGCTAATTTTGTTTTCTAGCATGCTTCCAAATAGCTTTGCAAACAAAGGGTTTATCATGATGGTCCTATAATTGGAGGGATTATTGACGTCACCGCTCTTGAAAAGAGGTATTGCTAGACTAGTTGTCTAATCTGTGGGGAGCCCTTGTTGTATGATGTTGTTGAAGATTTTTGTAATGTGAGGTGCAAGAATCTTTGAGCCCCACTTTAGATATTCTACTTGGAGTTCAGCTAAGTCTTTTTCTTTTCCAACTCCCAACTTTTTGATACCCATCTCTACCTCTTGTATTGTGAAGAGTTTAGTATCAGTGTTGACCAAAGGGGGAGAGTCTACGTTGGGAACCTGCTCATAGAGTTGTCTTGCATAGTCAAACCATTTAGAAGCTGTAATATTATTTCCAATTTGTATCTTTTTCGGTTGGAGCTCCTTCCAAAATAATTTGGGATTATTTTTCCCAAGGAAGATTAGTTCTTCCCTTGAAACCATGAAATCGACCTTTTTCTTACTTAATAACTGCTTGTAAGCTTTGAGCTTTATGTTATCCTTGTTCGACTCTTTCAACATTCTCCTTGCCTTTTTGCATTCCTCGTCAACCAAGCATTAACCGGAAATCATTTTTTTTCAGACTTCTTAATTTTTGCTCTTTTGCACTTTGCAAGTGCGCATTGAATTAAATGTGTTAATTCATGACTATGAAGGTTGTGAATTGTAATTTTCTCCTTCTCGAAGAGCCTCTTTAGCGTCATTTTGAAGGTATTACAATTTTTTGGGGTCAAAAGAATTCTGCGCTGTGAGAGATTTTGTTGGACATGCTGAATTTTTGACTCTAATTGTTTCTTTCCAATCTAAGAGAAACATAAATAAATTGGCTTGTGATCTGATTTCAAGTCCCACAGTTGATCTCCAATCAAAACTTCCTCCATTTTCTCACACAAACCATGCGAGCAAATTATGTAATCTACCACACTTGCTTCGTTGTAAGTATTGCAAGTGAAATCAGTGGACTTTGTCCATCTAGTCAAGCCATTACAAATGACTAAATCAAAGGCCCCACATAGAGTAAGCAATTGTTCACCAAAAGTATTGCAGCCCTTGTCTTCTGAAATTCTTTTCCACTGATGATTACTTTCTTCTGTAAGCCAAATAGGGTCACAATCATCTTTACAACAAAGAATGCTAGCTTGCTCATTTGCAGTCCTAGCATTGAAATCACCCACTGTAAGGACTTCACCTAGCTGCGAATATGTTGCAATATTCGCTTTTAAGGTTGCAAATGGATCTTTGTGGTCAAGCCCTCTACCTTTGTATATTTTTGAAACATGCGACGCAAAATAGCATGCTGCTATTCTGATGTGGTTTGCATTTTCTGATATTTTAAACCAAATGAATTGCTTATTTGAGTCTTCTTTTTCTAACTGAATGAGACGACCTTCTTTCTCCCTTACTAAAACCATGATACCCCCGTGCCCTTTGCCATTCCTTGCTGCCTTGTTCCACACTGCCATCCTCCAGTATCCTTCAAATAGAGGTGTCTTGCAACCTTCATGATCATGTGTTTCTATGAGGCAAATTATGTCTCTATCTTCCACAATAGGCCCTAACCCAGGTCCTCATCTCCATGGGTAACCTCTGCAGTTCCAACAAACTAATCTTAAGGAAACCTGGGTATGACTTGATTGCTATTTATTTTGACATGCAAGACTCACATTTGAGTCTTTTTCCCTGCTTTCCCATACTGACCTTGCTTTCTGATTTCTTGTTGAAGAGTTTGTTGCCTCTTATTTATTACCATCTTGCTGCTCTATTTTGGAAGGAGGTCCAAATCGTGCTATCACAATGTTTCCTTTATAAATCCATGCTCTCTTGCCTTCATCTTTTGCTGCCCTAACCTTTAAAATTTCCTCCCTTGTTTCCCCCTGTTGTTTTACAGTTAAATCTTCTTCTAGGAAAAAATGAGAACCTCTCAAGAGATGTTTCTTGCTTAGAATGATATATTTATCACGCAAGCTAGGCATAATGACTTTTATGGGCCTAGCTCTCTCCCCATTAAACTTACCCACCCTCCATGCTTGGCATATTTGTCCTTGCCATAGCAATTTGTCTTTCAAGAACTCTCTTGGAAGGTCAAGAGTACATTCATTTTTCCCATAGTCTTTCACCCTTTTAATGCAGAAAGGAGAAGGGGTGAACCTCTATCTTCCGCGTCTTCAGGACACTAGATGCCAGCTTGTTGCAGTGGGGTTCACTCCTCAGCCATATTAGAATAATGCTATTTAGTATTTAAAGCTCATTCTTATTGGTTGTTTCTATTTTTATCTCTTTATCATTTTCTTAGAAGAAACTGGTTGTTTCTATTTCCTAATAGAAACTTGATGTTTCTATTTCTGTAAATATCTCTGTATTACTTATTGAGCGTCATTTGCTCACGTAAATCAATTCAATTCATTCATCGATTATGGTATGAGAGCGAGGTTTATTTTTTTGAAATAATTTTTCATTTGGTTGAAAAATTCCATGCTTCTTTTCGAAATTTGCTTTCTCGCTATTTGAGTTGCCCTCCTGTGGTCTCGTGAGGGTTTCTGGTGTCGTCCTAGAGGTTCGATATACTGCCCTCGCGCTTCGTGCTGGCCAGGTTCGAACCACTACTCCCATCCTGCCTCATCGCTGTTCGAATTCAAATTTTTTTTTACACTAAAAGTCGGAGGAACATGATCGAGTCTTCGCTGGAGCGCTTTGCCGTGAAGGCCAAGTCTAGATTGTGCTCTGTCTCGATTTGCTTCAGATTTTTTTTGGGCTTGTAGAACTGCTGTTTGGAACAGTCACGGTTCCAAATTCGAATTCGTGGTTTGAAAAATTCGCGGTGAATACAATACCTCATATCTGCAACGTTGGCCCCGGGACGTCGGCACCTGTAAGTCCGTGAGGCATCTTTCTTTGCTCTATAGTTTCTTGCGAAGGTCGGGTTTTTTGCTCTTCTGCGATTCGAAATGCCTTGTGTGTCGCTGTTGCTGACGCAATTTCCCTTCAGGTGGCGTCACAATTTCTTTGGTCATTGATGGGGATCCCATGGTAAAGAGCACGAATGATTCATATCTGATTGCGCAGAGCCCATAACTACAGCTTTATCCTTAGCGTGATTTTTTTTTTTTATCGTGATTCCATCCGTCCAAATTCCAGTCGGGAATCATCAAAGTTTACAACGGTCTGGATTTCCCTGCATCATTTACACCATTAGTATTGCGCTGCTGCGACTTTTGTTCTGACTGGTGCTGACCGGACGTGACATTTTGGTAACAATGATCGAGCTGAGGGTTTGGATCGTGGCTGCGTGTGTATTCTCTCCATTGAACTTAGTTTTGCAGTGCGAAAAGATCAATTCCTGTTGTACATGTTGAGACAGGGATAGTGGGCACACAGAACAAACAAACGTTATCTCAATACAGATTTCCATGTACAGATTTGATGTGGGTTTTGTGATACCTCAACTGGGTAGTCATCAGAATTTTCTGGGTGTATCGTTTTCTGTGCCTCGATTTTTTTCGAGTTAGTTGGCATCTGCATTGAAAGTTGAGTCAGAGTCCTTTGTTGTTTTTAGTATCTTGGGAAATGTGCAGATGGCCTTGCTAACCAATCTAATGTTGGAAGGCAATCAACGCTTTAATGGCACCAATTATAACATCTGGAAACAGAGAATGTTGACCATTTTTGAATATAGGCGTCTTGACCAATTCGTTCTGAACAAAGAGCGCTGTCCTGGTACAGCTGGTAGCGATCAAGATAAGTTTGATGATCAAAATCGAGAGGCTGTTATGCTTCTCAAACTCTCTGTGACTGATGATCAGTTACCGCAGATTCCTTCCAGCAAGATAGCTGCCGAAATCTGGCAAAAAGGAATTGCATGAGACATCCGACAAGAGCAGAGCTTTCTTTCTCAAGAATCAGTTGTTCTCCATCATGATGGACGAACATATGTCTTTACAGGAACATCTTAACAGGATTAAAGACATTCGAGATCAACTCGAAGCCATTGGTCGGACCATGGAGGAAGAAGATATGGTAGTCATCACGCTGAAAAGTCTACCGAAATCTTATGAACATTTCATAGAAACACTCGACATTACCACCACAAATGTTGATTTGAAGTTTTTAGAGTTATGCACCAAATTCCTGCAGCAGGATCGTTGGAAACAACAGTTTGGTAGTGGTGCTTCATCAACCTCCTCAGAAAATGCTTTTGCTGCCAAATATCAGTCCTCTCAGTCCTTTCAGCAAAAAGGTTCTTCTCAGCCTTTTGATCCTGCTAGGAAGAAAAGTGTGTAGTGTAATTACTGTCACAAGTTCGGCCACATGAAGAAAGATTGCCGACAGAGGATTGCTTCTAAACAGAAGAAACAGGGAGGGCCCCATCAGACAGCGAATGTTGCAGAACATTCCGAGCAGACAGAATCTGCCTTTTACGCCTTTATGGCTACAAGGTCTTCAGAGCATGTCCCGTCTTCTGCTTGTTATATTGACTCTGGTGCATCACGCCATTTCTCTCACAGGCGTGACTGGTTTATTGACTTCTCAC
Source organism: Pinus taeda (assembly GCA_000404065.3). Lineage (NCBI taxonomy): Eukaryota > Viridiplantae > Streptophyta > Pinopsida > Pinales > Pinaceae > Pinus > Pinus taeda. The sequence goes on from APFE030846171.1 coordinate 93,735, forward strand.
CTTTCACTGATTCTGTGGTATTCGGTGGAGGTGAAAAGTACATAGTGGTTGGCAGAGGTACAATTCAGGTCCAGTGTGGTGGGCGCACACTCATCTTCCTGAAGGTGTACTATGTTCTTGGTATGGAAATTAATCTGCTGTCTGTCAGCCAAATTATGAGGAACTCTCCTCAGCTTGATGTTGTGTTCAGTGCACACAAGTGCTCCATTATCGACAGGGAGACTAGTCTTATAGTTGCTGTTTGCCTAGAGGATCATGGTCTATACAGGCTTCTTGACACTGGTGATTCTCCAGAAGTGGCTCTAGCAGCTCGTGTTTCTCCCATCAGCACTCTATGGCATCAGCGATATGGGCATCTAAACATGCAGTATCTCTCTCAGCTCTCTCGGGAGGGACTTGTGTCAGGGTTACCTGATATTTAGACTCAGCAGTTGGGAGTATGCGGTGTCTGTCAAGCTGGCAAGCAACATCGGTCTTCATTCAAGGATGGAGAATCTTGGCGCACATCTAAGGTACTCCAGTTAATTCATGCTGATATTTGTGGTCTTATGAATACATCTTCTATTACTGGTTGCAAATATTTTTTGCTTATTGTAGATGATTTCAGTAGAAAGATGTGGGTGTATTTTCTAAAAAATAAATCTGATGTATTTAGTACCTTTTAGAAGTTTAAAACCTTAGTTGAAAAAGAGTCTGGCTGCAATATCATGACTCTTAGGACAGACAACAGGGGGGAATTTTGTTCTTCTGCTTTTTCCAACTTCTGTGATACTCATGGCATCAAACGCCAGTTAACTACACCCTACACTCCTCAGCAGAACAATGTTGTCGAATGCCACAACCGTACGGTTGTTGAAATGGCTCGTTCCATGTTACAACACAAGAGTGTTCCGAACAAATTCTGGGCTGAAGCAGTATTTACTGCTGTTTATCTTCTTAACCGATCACCTACTGAGGCTGTTAAATGGAAGACTCCCGAAGAGGTTTGGTCTGACTGTAAGCCTAAGATCAGTCACCTCAAAGTATTTGGCTCAGTTGCATATGTTTGGATTCCAGCTGCTAAGCGCTCTAAGTTGGATTCCAAAAGCCAGAAACTCATGATGACAGGTTACAGTGATCATCACAAGGCCTATAGGCTGATAGATATAGCCACTGGTCGTCTTAGCTTCAGTCAGGATGTAGTATTTGATGAAAACAGAGGACTCTTTCAGTCTTCTCCTTTTGAGCAGTGTTCTGAGGATCAGCCTCACAGTGTTCTTCTTCCGGTAGGTCCACCTTATGGGAGGGATGATGCAGCATCAGTATTTGATAATACACTACCTGAGCTTCCTCTGGAAAATAACACTCCTCTTGCTGCTCCTATTGTTCCTGAGCCTTCTCCACCTCCTCCTGATGTTGGTTCCTCTACTCTTCGGCCTAAATGGTGGGCTAAAACCATTGGTGATCTCCGGGATAATGAGCTCCTTGACGGTAGAACTTCTAGACATAAGAGCAAACACCAGTCTACAGTAAATTTTGCTCTTATGGCTAACCTGCACAGTATTTTTGAGCCTCAAACCTATTTAGAGGCTATGGGTACATCTGAGTGGGAACAAGCTATGGAAGCTGAATTCTAGAGTCTTCAGAAGAATCACACGTGGACCCTTTCTGATCTTCCTACAGGGAAAAATCCCATCAACTGCAAATGGGTGTATAAAGTGAAATACAACGCTGACGGAACCCTAGACAAGTATAAAGCTCGTCTTGTTGCTCGAGGGTTCTCACAGAAGGAAGGCATCGACTATGAGGAGACCTTTGCTCCTACAGCCAAGATGAGTACCATACGGCTTGTCCTTGCCCTAGCAGCTCAGTTCAATTGGAAAGTTCATCAAATGGATGTAAAGAGTATGCAAACCTGTATATCAAGCATACTGGTGATGAAATTTTGTTTGTGGTTGTCTATGTGGATGACCTTATCATTACTGGGAACTCTGCACATTTGATCCATGAGATCAAACAAGACTTATGCAGCAACTTTGATATGACAGACTTGGGACTTCTTCATTACTGTCTGGGGGTTGAAGTCTGGCAGATTGAAAACAACATTTTTCTCTCTCAGTCCAAGTATGCCAAAAATCCTGTGGACAGGTTTAGAATGCAGGATTGCAAGCCGACCATGACTCCTATGGAACCAAGGCTCAAACTTTTAGCTCAGTCATCCTCCCCCCTTGTGGATGAAAGTTTATTCAGGTAATTAGTGGGCAGCCTCATCTACCTTACTGCCACTAGACCTGACATCAGTTTTGCAGTGAGCTACATTTCCCACTTCATGTCAGCTCCTAAGGCTGATCATTGGATAGCAGCAAAGCGTGTGCTACGTTATGTGCATGGCACTCCTGATTATGGACTCCTATACACTCGAAGTTCTGATCCTATACTCAGTGGTTACACAGATTTTGACTGGGCCGGTTCAGTTGATGACCATAAATCTACAGCTGGGTATGTGTTTAGTCTAGGATCCAATGTTGTCACCTGGACTAGTAAGAAGCAGCAGGCAGTGGCTCTCTCCTCAACAGAAGCAGAGTATCGGGGCGCAGTTAAGGCATCTTGTGAGGCAGTTTGGCTTCGACGTATGCTTGAGGATATGCATGTTTCCCAGACAGGTCCTACTCCCTTGTTCTGTGATAATTAGGGAGTGCTCAAACTTGCCAAGAATCTAGTCTTTCATGAGCGAACAAAGCATGTGGAAACCCATTGCCACTACATTCGCTAGCTTGTTGAAGACGGATCCATTCAGTTGCAATATGTTCCCACAATGGAATAGCCCGCAGACATCTTCACGAAGCCTCTTGGTTCTGATAAGTTTGTAAAATTCAGAGGGTCTATTGGTGTTGTAAATAGATTGAGCATTAAGGGAGGGTATTAGAATAATGCTATTTAGTATTTAATGCTCATTCTTATTGGCTGTTTCTATTTTTATCTCTTTAGCAATTTCTTTGAAGAAACTGGTTGTTTCTATTTCCTAATAGAAACTTGATGTTTCTATTTCTGTAAATATCTCTGTATTACTTATTGAGCGTCATTTGCTCATGTAAATCAATTCAATTCATTCATTGATTAAGCCAACCGCGATGGTGACGATAGCCCCGAATGGAGTCTCGGATGAATGGCAAGTTTTCGTCCAAAGCATATTGGGTAGAGAAAAACTACCTTGATGGGTGGAGATGTGGGCGACTGTTCAATAGGAGGAGTTAAGGAGGGACCTAGTAAAGGTCAACTTCAATGGCAACAGTGGGAGTGGCACAAAGACGAAGGAGGAGGAGGAGAATGCAGCTTTAGCATCGAAGGGACAACAAAAGCCAAAGCGAAAGGACATTTCGAAGGTGAAATGTTTCAGTTTTGGCGATATGGGCCACTATGCATCCTAGTGTCCTTTGAAGAAAAAGGACAAGGATGAGAAACATGATCCTAAGGCTGCTTCAGCAAAGATTTACGAGGATGAGTTTGCCATGACTGCTCATGCATCTCTAGGATGGAGATGGGGCGATATTGAGCTATAGTTGGAAGGACTACATGTGGGCAAGATCTTTGAGGAGTCCACCTCTTGGATCAATTCCTTACTACAGGAGCCCAAGATTCAACAATAGCAAGATGAACTTAGTGTCAGATGATACAATGGAGTGTTTGGAGGACAGATGCATGGGCTTGGGACCAGAGACCGATCAATGCAGAACAAGGCAGTGCAGAAGATTCAGAGGGTCAACAGCAATCAGACTCCAACATTCACTGTATTATGTTAAACGCAGTTAAGTTCAACTAATTTTGGATGTTTTTCAGTTGCTTCTCTCAGCGACTGAGTTACAGTACAAATGCACTGTTAGCAGTGGCAATGCTAGCAGCATAGCATATGCAATGTTTGAGAGGGAGCTGTAATACAGATGCAGCAGTGGCAATGGCAGTGTCATGGGCAACAATATAGTAGCAGCAACAACACAGTGTTGGTGGCAGCAACAGTGTAGAAAGGAGGTGCTTCAGAAATAGAGCAGCATGCAGGTGGACATTGTTGCTAGAGCACTTTCCTTGCTAAGAGGGAGTGTTAGTTTTTGGTTGCATCAGAAGTGCTCTAGCCTTGAAAATTGGTGGAGAAGCTAAGGCACATGAGTTCTAAAGAACACAAACATTGTTTGGTGAAATTCCACTTGATTATATTTTATTAAAATAATAATATTTTTAATGGAGTTCTTAAGTTTAAACTTAGGGAAATTAAAATATTAATGGGTATTAATCAAAATATGGGTGAGAATGATTTGGAAGGCAGATCAAGTCATTTTTTAATCTTCGCTGTTGATTAGAGACTTAATCTCGGCCATTGAAGACTCAACAGGAGAAGTATAAAATGGAGGATTGGGGTTCATTTGAAAACACATAGAGAGATTGAGGAAATCAATTTTCTAAGGTGAGAAGTTCTCAGGAAGAAAATCGATTAGGGAGATCTTGCAGCTGAGGAAGGACTCTTTGGAAAATACAGAATAGAGAGAGCTTGCAGAGAGGCAACGCAGTAGCCGGGAGAGCTGATGCAAAAAAGCTTTCTCTCACGCAGAATCCATAACTGCTGGAACCGCCGGGAGAGTTGACGCAGAGGGCAAAGGAGGTCACGCAGGGTTGACGCAGAGCTAACACAGAAATCGTTGGGGTTAGCCAGGCTTGTGCGGATCAGCCAAATTTCTGCTTGGTGAAGTTAGGTAAAACTCACTCAGATTTTTCGCCAGTATTTTCTCTGTAAAGGATTGCTAGATGAGCATCCTAGATTTGTATTCAGATATTTCTCCCGCATAATAACAAACCCTCAAAACTGCTGCATTGATTTTCCTGCATTGGGTTTTTCCGGTGACTATTGTGTCAAAAAATAAGTGTGTCCAATGTATCTTGTTCTTTGCTCTGTTTTTTGTTTCATGAGATCAAATATTTAATTAGTGTAGGATGCAGAAGTAATTTGCTTCAATATTCAGAAGAATAACTTGATGGATGCAATTTAAAGAAATCAGGTAGGTGAAGTAGATTCAGATTTGCTGCTGTTGATTTTTGGTAGCATCAGATATGCTCTAGCCATGAAATTTGGTGGAGAGGCTAAGGCACATGAGATCTCCAAGACCCAGAAATCGTTTGGAGAAATTCCACTCGGATGAAGAGATATTAAAATAATTAATATTTTTAATGAGTTCCTAAGTCTAAACTTAAGAAAATTAAAATATTAATGTATTAATATAATATGGGTGAGAAAGTTCTAAATAACGAGGATCAAGCCAGATCTAATTTGAGCCATTGATTAGGGACTTAATCTAGCCGTTGAATTGTCAACAAGAAAAGTATAAGAGGAGGCTTGAGGATTAGTTGGAGACACACCAAGAGAGATCAAGAATTCGATTTTCTGGGGTTGGGTTTGCTGAGGAAATCAAGTTAAATATTAGTTGCAGTTAGGGGCAGTTCAACAAGGGATTTCGATCGAAGGCTGAAGAATACATATCAGAGAGGCAACAAAGTGCTAGAAGAGGCAGCGCAGAGCCTAGGAGGGCTGATGTAGAGGCTAAGGAGGCTAGTGCAGAGGACGCAGAAGCCACAAAGGTAGACGTAGAGGACGCAAAGGCTGATGAAGAAAGCCGTAGAGGCTGATGCAGACAATGCAAAAGGTTGTAGAGGCTGGCTCTGGGTTGAAGAGGCTGCACTGAGGAGGTTCTATGGGGTAGACTGAGAGCAGATCAATCGGGAGAGGGTGATGCAGTTCCAGAGAGGGTGACGCAGTTCCAGAGGAGTGCGTGGAGCAGCTTTCGCTGTCCAGCACAAGGAACAATCAAAGTCACTGTGGGGTTGATCATCCGGTTGCTGATTTGCCAGAATATTTGTCTCCAGAGGGAGGTACTACTTGCAAGGATATTCTCTGAAGGGTGAGCCATTTCTGGCACCCTAGTTGTATTCAGAAATCTGCTTAATAATACAGCCTTCATATATGTTGCATCAGTTTTCCTGCATTGGTTTTTTCGGGGACAATTGTCCAAAAATAATGGTGCCCCTTATGTTATTGTTTCTATTTACTTCAGTGCATGATCTGGATATCTGTGAAGGCTGCATTTGTGTTTACTTTGATATTTATGCAATTAAATACCTTGTTAATGTAAAGAACAAGTAGGAGATAGTGAACTAGACATTGCAGTAGGGGCTTCTGATGTGTTAGATTCAAAAATTTTCACATGTTATCAGAGCAATTGTAGATCATAGGACATTGAAGGCACCAATTGGGAAAATCTGAGAGTTTGCAGCAGAGAAGCAGTTGTCCTGAGAGACGACACTGTTCTAGAGCCAGTCGCAGAAGGAAGAGTGACGCAGTGCAGAGAAGGTGACGTAGAGGCTCACGCTGTGCCTGCGTCAGCATTTTGAGCCAGGGGAGGAACACGCAGTAGCTGGGAGGAGCCCACGCAGTACTTGCGTCAGTTGTCTAGGCTAGCGGAGAGGTAGAGGGGGGGCATATCAGACCTACGCAGTGCCCGATCATCTTTCTCAGCCAGGAAGGATTGACGCTGTGGCTAGGAGGAGATGATCCAACTCTCACTGTGATTGCGCAGAGCCAGAAGGGCTCAAATTCTTTAGTCGCTGGGGCTAAGGGAGCTGTGCAGATTTTGATTTGAGGAGTTGGTGGGATGCTAATTCTGTAAGTGCATAACAGTGTCTAAGGAGACTGAACCAAGGTAGAGGGAAGCACACTACCTCGACGGATTTCTAGCCAATAAATCCAGATCCAAGTTGCAGCAGCAAAGGGGGATTGGAGAGGAGTGATTCGACAGTTGGCGAGAGGATTTCTAGGAGGGAAGTCAAGACTTAGAGGGAGTCTAGAAAAGGAGCAGAGATGGCAGTGAACAAATTGAGGGATCAGGACAGATTTGATGAAGCTTCCAATTTTGTCATCTGGAAGGCCAAGATCCTGGCAATCCTGGATAAACCTCGCATTAAGGACTATGCCTTGAAAACTGTAGCTGTCCCAGTTGACCCTGATGCAAATGAGAAGTATGAGGAGGCCATGGCGAAGGCGAAATGCATGATCCTAGACGGGGTCGAGGATCATGTCATAACACATTACTGAGAAGAACATAGCAAGGGAGATGTGGCAGACGTTGACCACGTTATACCGGAGCTCTTCTGTGCAGCGGAAGATGTTATTAGAGAATCAACTGAGATCATATTAGATGCAGAAAGGAGAGGAGATAGATCACTTCCTTCTCAGGTTGCAAGGAATTCGCGACCAACTTACGTCCGTAGGGTCTACACTGGATCCAGAGTTTATGGTCAGAACTGCTCTGAATGCAGTCTCCGAGGATTGGGAGACGTTTGTCCAAAGCATTTTGGGTAGAGCAACTCTCCCTAGTTGGGAGGAGATGTGGGCAACTCTTCGATAGGAAGAGATCAAGAGGTTAACCAAGGCGGGGAGTAGCGGTAAGGGAGTTTGAGTCAAGAAGGAGGAGTAAGAGGATGCAGCTCTAGCATCTGCGGGACAACAAGGGGTTCAGAAGAGGAAGAAGAAAGACATTTCCAAGGTCAAGTGATTCAACTATGGGGAGTTAGGACATTATGCATCTCAGTGCCCTAGGAAGAAAGGCAAGGGAGAAGCTTCCGACTCAAAGGCAGCTCTAGCAAAGGAAGAGAAGGATGTCGAGACTGACGACGATTGTGCCATGAGTGCTCATGCACCTCTAAAAAAGAGGTGGGGTGACATTGAGTTGTAGTTAGGAGGACTACATGCAAGGGGCAGGATCCATGAGGTGCCCAACCTCTTGGATCACATCCAGCTACGGGAGCCCTTAAGGACAGTAGCATGATGACAGGTGTCGAGTGGAGCAAAATGTGGTGGAGCGGCAAGGCAGGGCTAGGGTGCAGAAGTCTGTAGCAATGTAGTAGAGGTTGTAGCAGTGCAAGAGGCATAGAGGTGTTTGTAGCAGTGTAGTGGCAGCAGAGGGAGCTTCAGCATCACAAGTCTTCCAGACTGACCAGGATGTCAGTATTTGGGTGAAGTCAGTTACTTCTTAGTAACTGAGTTGCAGTGCAGCAGTTAGCAGTAGCAGTGCTATGGGCAGCATGATGCAACATTTTGAGAGGGAGCTGCAGTACAGATGTAGCAGTGGCAGTGCCATGGGCAGCAGTAGTGGAAGCAACAATGCAGGGGATGTGGGGTAGCAGGCCAAGGATCATCACAGGTACAGATGTGGAAAATCAGTGTGATGTTTCTATGGTGAAACATTACTAGAGCACATTCCTCGCTAAGAGGGAGTGTTGATTTTTGGTAACATCGAATGTGCTCTAACCATGAAATTTGGTGGAGAGGCTAAGGCACATGAGATCTCCAAGACCTAGAAATCGTTTGGAGAAATTCCATCCGGATGAAGAGATATTAAAATAATTAATATTTTTAATGAGTTCCTAAGTCTAAACTTAGGAAAATTAAAATATTAATGTATTAATATAATATGGGTGAGAATGTTCTAAATAACGAGGATCAAGCCAGATCTAATCTTAGCCGTTGATTAGGGACTTAATCTCGGCCGTTGAATCGTCAACAGGAAAAATATAAGAGGAGGCTTGAAGGTTAGTTGGAGACACACCAAGAGAGATCAAGAATTCAATTTTCTGGGGTTGGGTTTGTTGAGGAAATCGAGTTAGAGATCAGTTGCAGTGAGGGGAAGTTCAACAAGGGATTTTGATCCAAGGCTAAAGAATAAATGTCAAGGAGGCGGAAAAGTGTTGGAAGAGGCAGCGCAAAGCCTAGGAGGGCTGATGTAGAGGCTAAGGTGGCCAACGCATAGGACGCAGAGGACGTAGAGGCTGACACAGAAAGCTGCAATCTGCAGACGTTGACAGAGACAACGCAGAGGGCTGTAGAGGCTGACGTTGGGCTGAAGAGGCTGCACTGAGGAGGTTCTGTGGGGCAGACTGAGAGCAGATCGGCTAGGAGAGGATGACGCAGTTCCAGAGAGGGTGACGCAGTTCCAGAGGAGTGCGTGGAGCAACTTTCGTTGTCTAGCACAAGGAACAGTCAGAGTCACTATGGGGTTGATCATCTGGTTGCTGATTTGTCGGAATATCTGTCTTCGAAGGGAGGTATTATTGCCAAGGATATTCTCTGAAGGGTGAGCCATTTCGGGCACCCTAGTTGTATTCAGAAATCTGCTTAATAATAAAACCCTCATATATGCTGCATCGGTTTTCCCGCATTGGTTTTTTCTGGGGACGATTGTCCAAAAATAACGTTGCCCCTTGTGTTAATGTTTCTGTTTACTTCAGTGCATGATCTGTATATCTGTGAAGACTACATTTGTGCTTACTTCAATATTTATGCATTTAAATAACTTGTTAATGTAAAGAAAAAGTAGGAGATAGTAAACCAGACATTGCAGTAGGGGCTTCTGATGTGTTAGATTCAGAATTTTTCACAGTTGCAGTAGGGGTTCCTTCAGAGTGTAGGAATTTTCACACAGGACTCATGGGAAGTACCTCTGATCTGGCCAATGAGTTGGGAAACGTGATGGACGCATCATGTACTTCCGTACTCCCTATGTCTAGGATGCATGGTTTTCGACAACTTGATCTGGGATCAATTAAGGTTCTACCTCTAGACTAACCTCTGCTAGTGGAGAGGTAAGGTCTTGTGACTCACTCTCGATCAATTCTTCTTCATTATTACATCATGGTTCAACAGAGCAAAGATGAGATGACAAACATGGTACATGACGATAGGATGGCATGATGGTTGACGACGATGATGGATGGATTGGCAGGTGGAATTCTCCCTAGTTGAGAGGGGGTATTAAAATTGGAAACTAGGACCAAATTCCAGCTTAGGACAACTTATTTGATGGAGATGATGATTGCATTAAATTCCTCTTTTTGAGAGGACCAAAATTGATATAAACATCATCTCATTTGGGCAAGCAATGTGATTTTGAATTTATTCCCTCACATGTGCAAATTGTCAAGGTTGGCCACATCATCATGTAGGCTTTGAAAGCCTAATGGATGTGTCACTTCACCCTCAATAACTTGTATAAATACAAGTGACCTTTAACCTCATTTGGCATGTTCGATCACACATTCTTTCTCCTTCTCTCATTGGCTTGTTCTATATTGGGCATTCTTCTCTCTCACACATGTGGATCAAGACAGACAAATTTCAAAAGCTGAATTACAGGGACGAAATTACAGAGTTGATTGCAGTTTGACCAACGTTGACCAACACCTTCTGGGCATCATTTGACTTCGATCTTTTGGGGATAATTTTGTCTCAGCAGGCCACAACTTTTGGCACAAAAACCAAGGTTTTCTGAGCACTTTGATCGCAGACCAAATCGCAAGTTGATTGCAAATTTCAAGACAATAGTTTGATCCAGTTTGAATGTTGACTTTGTCACTATTTTGGGTTGAATTTGACCTCTTGATCAGGCCGATTTTGACTAGGGAAGACTGAGCTGTTTTGAGGACATTCTATTGCTGCTTTGACCAATGTTGACTTTCTGGTTAGGGCTGAAGTTTGATTGCAGCTGACTGTAGAAATTGACAGGGTTGTTTTGACTTTGAATTGGGCAAGTCAATTTGACTTTTGTACTCTCTCTCTCTGCTGAACATTTTGATATAATAATAAGAAGAATTGATCAAAGGGTTTAGCAAATTAGAGAGTACATAAATATGCTTACCAAACGCTGGGCAAGGTCCGAAAATTTTTCCCCATCACTCCAATTGGCAGATCAACCTGGAAAATCTCAGTTTCCGTTGCAAAATCAAAGTTGGCCTCCTCCAGTAAATGCGCACAAAAAACCATGCTGCAGGAAATACACACTAGTTGGAAACCGAGATTCTGCTAGTCGTGCACTCCTTTGGTGATCCTGCACTCACACTAGACAACTCGCTTTGCCCTTTGGAATTGAGTCTCAACAATTGGAAAAACGATCTACTACCCATATCTGCGCACTGGAGAACTTCCACCCCCTGGTATGACCTTCTTGCAGAAGAAATCAACCTTCCCTTTGACTTTGGAAATATGTGGAAATCTCCCCTGGAAATATCTCTCCAATTTCTGCTGAACCCTCTCATTGATGCTCTGTTGGCTCGAACTCTTCCCTCGCTGAATACTACGCACGGGGAAATTCCCATTGCCTTGCTCTCTTGCTCCTTTGATGTGTCTTCTCTTAGCCCCTTCGACCTGCTCTTATAATTCTCTCGTTGGATCATCAACAACCAAGATCTAATCGTGATCGATGGTTCAAATCATCTTAGACTCCATCAAAATACTTTTGAGAAGTCTATAGAGCAAAAGTGGATTTCTTTAATTAATACACATTAATTCGTTAGAAAATCAGTAAGGCAGAAATATTTTCTTATATAGATAATTAGTTGTGATTATTTTATCTTTATGTTCTTCTTTTATTTTTTAGTTCATCAAGCAATTCCCAAAACAATAGCATAAAGACACCAGATGTAGCCGGACAACTAGGGGAAAACCCAGTCAACAATTCTTCCTTTAATAGTTTCACGAGATAATCCAAGACTCTTGACCTAGACAAATACTTCCTCCACACCAAGTCAACCCTCTCTTCCCTCTTGCAGATGATAACCTTTAAGCTACAACTTCGACCTGGCAGCAACAACTTGTAGCAATAACTTCGACCCAACAACTGGCACCAACAACAACTTCAATTTGGCAATAGATACTTCGATCTTCCTAGATACTCCACTTGTGTGAGAGATATATGGCCCAAAACTTCTATTTGATGTCTTCCTCCTTCCTTCCAAATTTCGTACCCTTTTTCCAACTTCGCACTTTTTAGCTACCTTGGCTTGTAAGTCGAACTTGTGTGTCTCAAATGAATTGCACTACATTGTATATATAGCCTTCTAGTGAGGTCGAATTACCCTTCTTGAAGTTGACTTGATCTCTTTGAGGCTGACTTGGTGTGGAGGGACAAATAGCATATTTGACTGAATATTAATTCCTTTTACATGATTCAAAAGCCCAAGAAGGGTCTCTTTAAATGGACAATGACTCTAATGACTCATAATAAATCCTAGAAGTCCTCAATGGGGACTTTGACCTAAAACAAGATGACCCAAGCATGAAACCCATGCTTTAATAAGTCATAATAATAATAATAATAATAATATTTTCTTCATTCTTTTAATAAATACATTTCATTGCGACTCAAATACATTTATGAAGACTGAACCTAGTTACATTTTTCAACACTCCTTCTTAACTATGGAGTTATTCATACTTACATATACAACTAGATGGAAGGTCTCAAAACATATGAACTATGAAGAGTTTAGGCACCACAATGCCATGGACTAGATTCCTAACCAGGGCAATCTATCCAAGGTCCTTCAACAGTTTAGGCACTTATGGTGCCACAAACTAGATTTTTGACTAGGGAAATCTATCCGGGTGGGACTAAGATGGACTAAATCTTTCAACCTCTCTAGGTACCATCAAGCTCACTTGCTAACCATCAACTTAGGGATCCAAGTGTGTATCCGAGGTCAGAGCTCTATGACCAATGGCACCCTCCCTACTTTGGGATCCAGACATCAACACAAAGTGCCGACCAGATGTCCTCCCAGGCAATGTGTTTTACAAAAGCCTCAACACATCCAATTATTCTGATCGGTAGCAAATCCTCCTTGACCAAACACATCAGTAACAAATCTCTCTCATGTAACCAACATGCTATCAAACCTCTTGAGAGATTTAGCTGTACAAACACAACCCCAATCAGTAACAAACTTTCAAATGTACATGAGTAAACACAAACCTCCAGGGTCTTACAAACAACTTGATGTTGCTTCTCAATTTATCACAATAGGACATTCCATCAAATCTTCACAGAAGATTCCTCATTTATACATCTTCCTTTCCTACTTCACATGTAGCAACATATTCTACAATCAGATCCTGCTTTCCCTATAAAATGCATTCTCCAATTTTATTCTTTCAAGGTGTTCGTCATGTCTATAATATGCCCTCCCTCTTAACTATGGAGATTTCTTTTATCCAGGCTCCCTCTTAACTTAGGGAGATCAACTTCTTCTTATGACATTGGAGAATCTTTCGTGGCTTCCATCGTTCTTATGACCATCATCATTCATATAACTTTCTTCATCATGCTTATCATATCTTTTACTTACAAACATCTTCACTATCTTGAAAATTATGTACCTACACAACTTAGATAGCAGGTACAACCAAGTCTACATAGAAGCATGAGGTTAACTATATCAGAATCATACAATAGTAGAAGCATTAGACATTAGACATCAAAAACCTAAACTTAAATAGGTTTACAAACAACAAGAAACACATACATTTATGCTTGAACTATATACCAGGGTTTTGTCATAAACCCTAGATTTCATCATCAAGTCTTCGAGTACCTTAATTAGATAACAACCTTCATTAGATCTAAGGCTTCAATATTTCTTCTAGAGGCATGACATACCCTACTACAATATATTACAAAACCTAGAAGCAATTTAAACAAATACAAATCTACAATGCATCCAACAATATTAAAAAATCGTATGTTAGACTTCTACTAGGATTTAGTGCAAGATCCTAGATTTCATACATGAGTCTAAGTCACCTGACACGGGGATTCAGGATTCGACGGATATGGAGATTCGAGTATCAGATATGGACACGTTGACCCCCCGAAACAGGTCACATTCAGATACGTTATATATATATATATATATATATATATATAATATATATTATATATATATATTAAAAAATTAGATATTTCTTACACAAATTCTCGTTCATGATACAAATTCATTGATTCAAACATAGATCTTCATCTAGATGTAAGTTTTACAAAGTAACATTATGCATACAAAATTACAAATACAATTGTGACATAAATGATAAATGATAAATTATAAATTTATAATACATATTCAATTTATCAATGATCCAATAGGAGAAAGACAAGATAGTAAGATAAAGATATTGTAGTTTTCTCATTAAGTCATCAAAATCAAAATGTGTTACTATTTACATAGGTAGTGCAATGCTGGTGGCAAATAGAAATAGCAAAATACAAAACAACTACAAGTCTACAAGTATACAAGCCTCAAGGCAATAGGTAGCTCATGACTCATGAGTCATCAATCCCCATAGTCATCATCAAAATCAGCATCATTGTCCTCATCATCATGGTCACCACTGCTCTCCTCTGCTGCATCCTCCTCCTCTGTATCCAAAGTCATCTCTGCATCTGCTGTTGTGGAGGATGACCCCCCTATAGGATCACCATCATCAAATCTGACAGGCTCTAGCACTTTCTTGTTGTATGAATCTCCTTGAAAATGCTCCCACACCCTTTGCTCCTTGCTCCCAAACACCCATAACAAACCCACAACAAACTAAACAAGTGAATGTGCAAATAGAATGGGGAAATACGCCTTTATAACGTTAAGAAAGTTCTTGATTTTTGGATTCGTGTCCGAGAACCGGGACACGTTCCGAATTCGAAGTGTCCTGATCGGGACACGTTCCGGATTCTAAGTGTCCCGATTTTCGGACACAAATCCTCTAGAATCGCGTTCGAATCGCCAGATTCAAGACACATAGGGCCTGGGGGACGGATCCAGTTTCATAAGTCATTAAGCTTCAACAACAAAAAACCAATCACGGCTCAATTTCATATTTTCAACAATATTTCATAAATCTCAGATGATCACATTGTCATCATATATTAGACATTTGAACTTCTACTAAGGTTTAGTTACAAAACCCTAGAATTCACAAGCACTATCATCCTAGAGAATCAAACTTCGACTAGGGCTTAGTTCCAATCCCTAAGACTCATGACCATCAACAATTAGATCAACACAGATACCTAGGATTCCATCATCATGCACAAGCATGTCATAACATGTGTTAGTAAAATCCAAAGACAAATATCAATATATAAAAGTTAGACATATAACAAACTTGATCAGATAAGGGTTTCGATCGGACAAACACACATATACCTAGGATTTCATTCCTAGGACATTATCTAAAATAAGGGTCTTGCTTATACACCCTACCAAACCCTAATGATCTAGGGTTTCAATACAAAACATAACAAACCCTAATTTATCAATACTTCAAAGGTCTGGGTTTCAGATATCACCATTCAATCCTAACAAGTTAGGGTTTTCGTAACCATACCAAAACCCCACACATGACATCATTAAAACTTCAAACATCAAGAATAACATGAGTCTTCACCAATAAGCCTAAGTAGGCTAGGGTTTCACACATTATCATCGACATACCCTTAAGTTAGGGCTTTTACAAAGAATCGTTTTTTAGGGTTTTGCAAGAATAATCAAAGATATGAGGAGGGTATATTTATCTAATGATGAATCACCTAATCAAGAGTCTTTATGATTCAAGAGAGCTAGACACAATAATTTTAGTAATGTAGAAATGAATATACTTTTATCATGAAGAGAACATAAACTGTAGTGTAAGGCATACCTATTGTTTCTTAGCAAACCTTGTTATTCCAATGCTTTGTCTTGTGAGGCCTTCTTCCACGATCCTTGAGTATTCAACAAGATTTTCCTAAACAAGGAAAATATGAGGAGAAATGTGATTAGTATTTAATGCAAACAAACTTAGATAAGGAAAACTAAAAATGAAAAGGTAATACGAGGAATGAGATACTTATCTTTGGAAGTTGGTGAGAGCTCCCTCCAAGCTCGAGGGATACCTATAACCTTATAAAAAAAATTCAAAAATGTTTTTCCAAAATATGTCAAACCTACAAATACTAGAAATAAAAAATGAAACAACTAAGGCTTAGAGCAAAGGACTTAGTAGTGTAAGTCCCTTATATCTAGTTCTTCGACTTTATTCTTCCTTGGGGATCCTTCTTCAGCAACATTAGCTTGGTCCTTGTTCCTTTTCTTATTCTTCGGATTGTTAGGACAATCACTTCTATAGTGACCCATTTTATGACATTGGTAGCATTCTATTTTGGACATATCTACCTTCCTTCTTGGCCCTTTTGACTTCTTGAAGTTTCCTTTCTTGTGAGAAGCGGAGTATGCATTTGAAACCTTTTCTACTTCATTGTTGGATACTAATGAAATTCTCATCTCTTCTTGGCTGCAGGCATTCCATAATTGTTCAAATGATGGAGTTTCTTTCCAACTGTTGAGTCCTGAAGCAAAAGCACACCATGTAGGTGGCAATCCCAATAATGCAGTAATAACTAGCTCTTTTTCCAGTACAATCTTATCAATGGCTAGAAGGTCATCTCTAATTCTAGCTCTCCTTACAAAGAAAGAAGCCACAATGTCATCTTTTGTCATTTTTGTGGTCTTTAATTCATTCTTAAGACTTGCTAGTTGACCGATGTTCTTTATAGTGAACATTTTTGACAAGGCTTCATACATTTCTTGAGCATGGTCTATGTTGGAAATGTATGGGACAAGATTGTCCTTCATGCTTTCTACCATCAAAGTCATAACCAATATTTCTGACTCTCTATACTTCACTTTATCTGCATCACTAGATCCTTCCGTAGGTTTCTTCACTTTTCCTCTGACTAAATCCAAGGCTTTATTCTTTTCAAGAATGGGATCAATTCTCTTCTTCCATGACCTGTAATTTGATGCTCCTTCTAATTTCCTCTCTCCCTTTATTGTGTTAGACATTGTCCTTGAAGGTAGTAAGTTTCTTTCCTTATAAGATCTGCTTATATGATCCCTTGTTCACTCCTTTTGAGGTTTCTTAGACTCCTTTCAGTAGATCCTGAAACTGCCTTTTTCCTTCTTCACCTTAGCTCTGATACCATGTTAGAAAATTAGAAAGGTAGAAAAGTTTTCTTATATAGATAATTAGTTGTGATTCCTTTATCTTTATGTTCTTTTATTTTTTAGTTCATTAAGCAATTACCAAAAAATAGCACAAAGACACCAAATGTAGGCGAATAGCTAGCGCAAAACCCCTATCTAGGGGAAAACCGAGTCAACATTTCTTCCTTCAATAGTTTCACGAGATAATCCAAGACTCTTGACCTAGACAAAGACTTCCTTCACACTAAGTCAACCCTCTCTTCCCTCTTGCAGATGATAACCCTTCAACAACAATTTCGACCTAACAACAACAACTTGTAGCAGTAGCTTTGACCCAACAACTGGCAGCAACTAGAAATAACAACAACTTCGATCTTCGTAGATACTCCCCTAGTGTGAGAAATAAATGGCCCAAAACTTCGATTTTGATGTCTTCTTCCTTCCTTCCAAATTTCGTACCCTTTTTCTAGCTCTTTTCCAACTTCGCACTTTTTAGCTACCTTGGCTTGTAAGTTGAACTTGTGTCTCAAATGAATTGCACTACATTGTATCTAGTGAGGTCGAATTACCCTTCTTGAAGCGGACTTGATCTCCTTGAGGCCGACTTGGTGTGGAGGGGACAAATTGCATAGTTGACTGAATATTAATTCTTTTTACTTGATTCAAAAGCCTAAGAAGGGTCTCTTTAAATGGACAATGCCTCTAATGGCTCTGAATAAATCTTATAAGTCTTCAATGGGGACTTTGACCTAAAACAAGATGACCCAAGCATGAAACCCATACTTTAATAAGTCAATAATAATAATAAAAATATTTTCTTCATTCTTTTAATAAATACATTTCATTGCAACTCAAATACATTTATGAAGACCGAACCTAGTTACGTTTTTCAACATAATTAACCAGTTTTCCTAAGTTAGGAAATATTTAATTCTCTAGTTAATTAAGGTATTTCATTGTCTTATCTCGTGTAACTGTAATGATCCTAATTAGGAATGTAAGTGATATACAAAGCATGCAAACAATCCAACAATCAGAAAAATGAAATATACATTAAGCACACATGGAAACACTGGAAATAGAGAATTGTTGAGCCATTTTATTACTTCTTCAGGAGAAAATACAATAGTAAAATAGAATGGTGCACCTGGGCTTGTCTCAATGGACAAGCATTACAAAACCCAGGTGAGAAAATGCTGACTGAAGGTTGCTACAACTGTTGCACCAAATTGAACTGTGCTGCCCCAGAAAACTGCTCTGTCTACTGACTTTGAAGCGCTGGAATCACTGCTTCCCATGCTCAGAAAATTATGAGATTTCAACTCTTGCTCCTTGGCCTAAACCCAGAAAAACCCACAAAGGAATTGGCCAAATGTTGACCTCGGAATTTGGCCCAAATTCCCCTTAGCTCCTCTAGCTGCTAGCTGAGTTGGGACCCCTATTTGACCATTAGATCTGCCCAAAAAATTCTATACATTTAGAAGTGTTATGCTTGCCCAAAACCCAAAAATACCCAGAAAGGGTTTCCCTTGGTTCCAACCTTCAAAAATTGACTCTTCACAGCTTGGCCCTCCTTCAATTTCGAATTTTGTTGCTCTGATTGATCTTGTCAATCTCCGCTCTCCCAACTCCAGCAATCCTCCTCAAATGGCTCTCCAAGTGATCTCCTATTTTTCTCGACCAACTCGAGCTCTACAATTCCTTCCTCCAACTCCCACATGAGTCTAATGACGGCTCTCTGCGCAGGCCCATGTAACTATAAATCAGATTGTTGGGATGATGGCTCTGCTGGCTCCAAAATCGCAAGAAAGGTTGGTCCTTTGTTGCTCTCCCAATCCTCTAACTCTCTCGACAAATGCTTGATCACTGATAACTCCAAAACCCCCTCGCGTATTCTCCAGCTAGCCATAAATATGCACTCCCTGTTGTGGCTGAATGGTAGTGTTGTAACACACTCCTGAAACTCCTGAAATACTTATGGAACTGTCTATATAGGGCGGGCACAGATGGTCCCTGAAGTAGAGGTTGAATCTCTTGCTTGAGAGATTCGTGGCTAAACAACCGGTTGACTCAGCTAAACAGAAGAGTGAACAATCAAGTAATTTTGATTGCAAGGTGTAAGAATGAATCCAAAATGAGAGCTGCTTCCTCCTTATAACTCCTTGGGCCTCCCTAGCCTCATGTGGGCCCCTCCATCCACCTATTTGACTTTCCCTCCAAGCTATTTGAATGGGCTAATTCGAATTCCCATGTGGGTGGCCACCACATTCCACTAGCAATCAAATAAAGTCAAATTGCCTCCTAAGTCCCTAAGTCGAAAATGATGGGTTCTCTTCCTTAGCCAAAATTGTGCAAAATTGTGTAGCAACACCCTTTTACAAATGTGTTTGAGAAGGGACATGGTAGAAATAATTTATGGGTTTTAGAGATTTCGTGTTCCTTAGCCTCTTAGACACTTCAAAGACTAGAACACTTGTCTGATGCCACTCCAAACTTCATCTTCAAAAATTAACACTCTGTCTTAGCGATGAACATGTTCTCTCTCAACAACCTTTTGTAGTTGGATCGATCACGCTGCTAGTGTCTGACAACTGTGATACAACAAGCTCTCATTGTCCACCATGCTACTGCACATACTCTGATTCACTTGTCACATTATGTAGCGAAATCATCCTCTGATCTCACACCACTGAAACCTCTGCATTGCTGCCACTACATTGTACTGCACCTGCGCTACAACTATCACAACAACTGTGAATTGATCTCTCAGATCTCTCAGATCGAGCTTCCATAGGGTTGCTTCCTTTGAAGGTAGACTCCCCCCTGAGTCTTTATCTCCCACCGGGAAATCTCTCTAGCTAGAACTTCACCTACATACAACAACTGGGAAATTCGCACTGCCTATGTCACTAGTAACTACAACTAGCTCTGCAACTATCTCACGTGAACTGACTGCAACTAGCTCTGCAACTGTCATGTGACTGCAACCTGCTGACACTGAACTTGCTACTATGATATTGTGGCTCGCTGTAGCAAAGGTGATGATCATGTTGAAACAATTGGAACTGATCTAACTGATCTCCTTGCTGC
This sequence comes from Pinus taeda, assembly GCA_000404065.3. Taxonomy (NCBI): domain Eukaryota; kingdom Viridiplantae; phylum Streptophyta; class Pinopsida; order Pinales; family Pinaceae; genus Pinus; species Pinus taeda. The sequence continues at coordinate 113,688 of APFE030846171.1, forward strand.
ATCTGTAATGGACCTTGCCCAACTTGAAACGCTAAGGTATCAAGCTCCTCCACTTGGAGGTATTGCAACTATTAGTGCAAACTCATCTAAGCTTTCTTGCAACTCATCAATCTCTGTAGTAGATGCTGTCTGCTCCCCCGTTTGGTCCTTCTTCCTCTTTGGACACTAGGAAACATACTAACCAAATTCACCACATGCGAAGTGCTTGACCTTCGATAGGTCTTTCTTCTTCTTCTTTCCTCCCATTGAGCCTTGTCCTTGACTAGGACCGTTCTTCGCCTTTCCCTTACTTGCAAGGGCTATGTTCTTCTCATCCTCCTCCTCCTTCGGTCCCTTGTTGCTGTTGCTAATAGTACCTTCTGCAAGACTGAGCCTCAACTCTTCCCGAGTGAAGTCACTCAATAGATGATCTTGACCAGGTAGTGAATCTCACCTAGAAATAACTTGGACGGAAGTACACCACTCCTTGGTGAAGCCGTTGAGAGTTGTCTACACTAGCTCACTGTCTTGTGGCTTCTATTCCACCGTCGCAACTTCATCTTTGACCGTTTGAATTCTAATGAGATAAGATGGAACACTTTCTCCCTTCTGCATCTTTGTGGTCCTCAGCTTCTCCTTGAGAATCAGGTTTCGATTCTTTGATGGATTCTCATACAACTTTACGACGACATCCCACATTTCCTTTGCAGTATCAAATGTTGCAACATGCAGGACAATGTGATGTTGAACCCCATCTAGGATCATCCTCTTGGCTTTGGCCATCTCCTTCTTTTAGGTCGCCCGTTGTTAAGGATCTGTCGATACAACAATGGTGCTCTCCGCATACTCCTTCAGTTCATACTCATCAAACACGAATGTCATCCTAACCTTCCATATGCCAAAGTTAAAGGCTCTATCAAGTCTGTCCTGAACCCCTGACTCCTGTTGTGGCCATCCCTGCGAAACTCAAATATGCTGGAGGTTAATGTACTGGAACTCCCTTTCTCCTTTTGGCAATTAGATCTAGCCTCCTTTGCTACTCGCACTCCTCTTGGAATGAACAAGTCTGTTCTTGCTATGATATATCTATTCCTGCACTAGCCTTCGATGTTTTTCTCGGAACTCGCATTGCCTGCTATTCCTTCTGGGCAGCTCACACTATTGACCCTGGAATTCGCACTGGCTAGACTAGCTAGTCTATGCGGCCCTCCTACTGCTGGGAATTCGATCTCCTCTTCCTTGCTGGAAAAACTGGAAACCCTCTGAGAATTTACTGGTAATTCCCTCTGTGTGCTTTCTCTTCCTTCCTAGTGCAAACTGACAACTGCAAACCCCTGCTGCAAATCTTTTGTGCCCAAATCTGTTGTACGAACTGACTAATCTGCTCACCAGAATTTCTCCTCGACAATACCATTACCTGCTGCCACAGATCTGGAGCAAAATCAAACTTTTCTTCTTGGATATGGAAATCGATTTTTTGCTCCTCTGTTATTTGCACCCTTGGCTGGCTTGCACAGATCTAGAAGCTGGTGCTTTAGATCTCCCTCTGAAACTGTACGATCTGCTTTCTCTCACCCTTGAGCCTCAGATTTGATCAACTACACTCTGATACCATGTGAAAAATCCATGATTGCAATAAACTAGAAATTATTCTTCTAATTGATCCAATTTATCTGTCTTTTGTTATTTAATTAACGACAAATAATGAATATCTCACTGCTGCAATCTTCACAATAAAATAAATGCTGTGGAAATAAATTAGGAACTGAGAAATAGATGCACACACATGAAAATGGCACCATTGTTTTTGGACTAACGTCCCCGGAAAAACCCTGATGTGAAAATCGGTGCAACATATGAGGGTTTATATTTTATTATCTTCAACAAATTAGATAGTACATCGATATGCTTGCCAAACACTGGCTAAGCTACGAAAAATTTCTTCACCACTCCAATTGGCAGATCAACTTGGAAACCATTGGTTTCCCTTGCAAAATCAAAGTCGACCTCCTCCAGTGAACGTGCACAGAAAATGCTGCTGTGGGAAATACACACTAGCTGGAAATTGAGATTCTGCTGATCCTACACTCCTTTAGTGATCCTGCATTCGCACTAGACAACTTGCTCTGCCCTTTGGAATTGAGTCCCAACAACTGGGAAAGCAATCTGCTGCCCAAATTTGTGCATTGGAGAACTCACACCCTTGGTACGACCTTCCTACAATAGAAACCAGCCTTCCCTCTGACTCTAAAAATATGTGAAAATCTCCCTTGGTAATCTCTCTCCAATTTTTGTTGAACCCTCTCACTAATGCTCTGTTGGCTTGAACTCTTCCCTTGCTGAATACTGCGAATTGGGAAATTCATATTGCCCTGCTCTCTTGCTTCTTTGATGTGTCTTCTCCAAGCATCTTCAACTTGCTCTTATAATTCTCTCGCTGGATCACCAACGACCAAGATCTAATTGTGATAGATGGCTCAAATCATCTTAGACTTCATCAAATCACTTTTGAGAAGTCTCTAGAGAAAAAGTCGACTTCCTTAAATAATACACTTTAATTAACCAGTTTTCCTAAGCTAGACTTAGGAAATATCTAATTATCCAGTCAATTAATTTAATTAAGGTATTTCAGAGTCATATCTCATGGAACAATTTCTGGGTATTGGAGGTCTCATGTTCCTTAGCCTCTTTAACACTTAAGAGACCAGAACACCTATCCGATGCTACTCCAAACTCCATCTTAAAAAACTAACAACAAGTGATGTTGTTCAAGCTTAGATTAGTGCACAAGGCTTGTGTACAAGCACAAAACCTAGAGAACATAGGCCAAAAGAAAGGGCAATCAAGTGGATTGAAGCAGAAGGAGCACGAAGACGCTTCTAAGGAGGGGAAGAAGAAGTGGAAAGGAGGAAAATATAAAAAGAAAACAACCATATTGCACTAGTGCAATGACCCCAACAACCACTGTAAGCACTATAACGTTGTTGGTTATACAAAGTAGAAGTGTTGGAAGTTGCATCTGTAGCTTAACCTGAAGAACAAAAAGAAAGATAATAATAAGAAGAAGAATCTCATGGCCACTGATTCGAGCAACCAGGTTGAAAGCAACTCAGATGCAAATGAGAAGATCGTCTATACATCAGTACAGAAGTAGGTGTATTTGAGTAGCCTTCAACAACAAGAAGAGAATGAACAAGCAAAGCTCTTCCATATAAAGATGCAAGTTAAAAAGACCAAGAATGATGGTTTGTTTGACTCAGGATCGTAGGCGAATATCATTGTAGTAGAGCTGGTCAATAAATTGGGATTAGGAGTTCATGATCATCCAAGCCCATATCCATTGGGATGGGTAAATAAGGATGTAGAGATAAAGGTAACAAAATAGTGCAAATTTAGATTTGCTATCAGTGCTAATTTTATTGATGAAGTAGAACTAGATGTAGTTCCCCTTGATGTATGTGAAGTGGTGTTCGAAAGTCCCTACATGTATATGCTGGACGCAATCTTCATGAGGAGAGGCAACTAGTACTAACTCATCATGGATGGAAAATCGTTCACCATCAACACCTGAGGAAGTTCATGTCCTTGTTTTCAGCGGTAGCAAAACCCTTCCGCTCCATAACAATGAGTGGCAAGAATTTCAAGTGTGGAAACGACCAACAAAGGGCCTTTGAGGAGCTAAAGAAGAAGATCAATCAAGTGCCAATTATGGTATTACCAAACTTGCAACAACCCTTTGAAGTGGAGATAGATGTGAGTGAGTATGTTATGGGAGTAGGGTGCTGCAAGGCAGGAGTGTGGAGTCTCCTTTAGGTCGAACTCTGAGAACACTTTAGGGCGGCAGGATGGTGCTAGGGCAGGTTGGAACTCGCGTAGGGCTTTGGAGCATCCTTCTAGTGAGAGTTGGTAAACACAGTGTTGGAGCATCCTTCAAGTTGGAGCCTGTAAACTAGGGCATTGGAGCTGGTAAACTGGGGTGTTGGAGCATCCTTTTAGTTGTAGCTGATAAATTAGGGGGTTAGAGCCTCCTTCTAGTTGTGGTTGGAGAATCTTGGAAGTTGGAGCTTTCCATTGATGTAATCTTGAAAAGACATATATCAAGAAGCGTTCGGTGGTTTTTCTCCCGAAAGGGTTTCCACCTAAAAATTTTGTCTACTGTCTTTGATACTGTGCATTGTTGAATGGTGTTGATTTATGTTTTGATCTGATGTTAATTAATGCTTTGAAAAATAAAAATTAACTAATTGAAGAGAAATATTGATTCACCCCCCTCTTAGTGTTTCCAACAAAAGTGAGTTAAAATAAAATAAAAAGAGTCACTTAAAAGGAGAGGATTCTAGAAGGGAAATAAAATAATAAAACAAATGTGCTTCTAGAAGGTTCGAGAGCTATCCATCAAGTGTTTAAGAAGGGGAAACAAATCATTTTGGGACATCTTGGATTGAAGTATTTTCTGTTTGGAGAGGTTTGGGAATGTGGTTCTCAGCTTAAGTAATCGCCAGGACGAAAACCCTTGGGTGTCTTTATGTGAGTTGGACGGAAACCCAATCCACTATTGAGGAGGTTTCAGTCAGAAAGCTCAGAGTGTCATCAGCATAAGATGTGAGTAGATCTGGAGCAGATATGTGGATTGGAGTGGGGATCATCTAGATCACCAATTTGGGCATTATTTTCTGTTCAGATTTGGTAGGCCATGTTCAGCATTACAACAAATATTTTAGAGGCCACATTTATTATGTCTGAGCTATTTTCCAGTTTGTATTGGCATGTAAAGCCTTATTCCAATTAATATAATAAAGCTGAGTTTAGCTATTGTTGCAATATTTCTGGTTATTTCTCGTATTTCTGGGCTTTATTGCACATTTAACTAAATTGCTTGCAATATTTATCATATTAAATTCTACAAATTTTATGGTGTGTTTGACTGTATTTTTGGAATAATATTGCCGAAATAAAATCCCTGTGATTTTAACGAAAATATCGAATCGAGATATTACAAATCTCACTATCTAATTGTGTCTTGTGCTCAAGATGTGTCTTCTCCCTTAGCTTAGCCTTCTTTTTATAAGCTTGAGTTGTTGACCGAAACCACAACCCTAATGTCCAAAGTGATTAACGATTGAGATTAGATCTTAGCATCACTTGAGATCAATGATTGAGATTCATCTAATTCACTAATGCAAATAACCTTTGCATTTCATTAAATCAACTCACTTTTTCTTATAAATGTCAATGACTGTTAATCAAAGTAATTGCTAAGGTTAAGGGTCAACTGAGCAACTTCTGCATGTCTAGACACTTAGACCTGTGCAGTAGTACCTGCTTGAGCTACAAACATCAACTTCTAGCATGTTGTTTAGGGTATATTTCTTGTCTATTTCAATTGCTTGTTATATGGCTGGTAGCTTGTTGATGTTTATATGCGTTATTTATTGTTATATTTTGGTACCATTCAACATTTTCATTTTTGTTAGCTGTAGTAAGAAATGTCCAAGGGTCCTTTTGATTTGTAACGCATTGTTCACATGGAATATCATGGTGAGCTCTATACTTTTCACATGGGCAAGTAGCTAGTGAAATAGTAGCTACTTGGCTCATGCGTGTGCTCTACATATGTGTGTGTTCCTTTATGATTGATCTAGTTAAATTGCCCAGGAATTTATGTATTGCTTGTTGCATTACTGATTATGGATATCCAACTAATGGAAGAGATGCACAGTATAGCACCATCCTGATTTTTAATTTCTTACCTTATTGGTAAGGGAGTTGGGACTTTGATGCTCTATGATGGTTAGATGTCTTGTGCACATAAATATATGACCCTGGGGCTGGGAGGTTTCTTGGAGGAGTATTTGATGGCTACATGGCATTGAGCTTTGGAGGATGGGTCTGCATAGAGAGGTCTAAACTAGTCTTATGGCTCTCCTCTCCCTATAGATGTGGTGGACTGTCTGTTATTCAGTCTTCAGCCCATGTATTGCATTTCTTTGATTGATCAGGCATGCATTGCATATGCTAACCTTCTAACTCCATTTTCAACTTTTACATCCAAGTTTGCAGGTGTGGGGGATTGGACTTTTACAACTAGGTTGTTTATATGTCCTGTTATTTTAACCTTTCAGTTTTTCTTGTGATTTCTGTTGAGACATTTTTATGATGTATGACTCGAAGGTTCTGTTTTTTGACTGCAATTGCTTGTGTCTCTGTGGGTGAAGAGATATTGTGCCGGCTACACCATTATATTCTCACACATAGGATTTATTCTTCAAGCAATTAGATTTTGACCATAGTTTTCATAAAATTGTTGGAAACATATAAATGTTTGAAGTTGTACAGGTTGGGCAAGCAGCTTGGCTGCAGGGGAGATAGAGAGTAGATTTGAATACGCATTATTTGAAGTACGGATTGAACTTACTGATGCTGGGCAAGGTGAAAACCATTTTTCATTCAAATAGTTCTCACCAGTGATTTAGAGTTTTGTTGTTACTTATGCAGTGTGCAGTATGGAAACTTATTTTCCCCTCTAATCAAAATATTGATTATAAAATTCTAATATTTCAAAGAGCAGTGCATGAGCAGATTCTTGATTTCTGATTTCTATGATCAGATCAAAACTCACATTATTTAAATTCTTTTACAACTGGAGAGAGACCTGTTCTTCTGCTGCGTTTCTTTTGGTTGTTTTGGTTTCATGCTTAGATCAACTGCACACATAATTTCCCCTCGTTGTTGTTTATATTGCAGAGCATATGGAAGAGATAGTTGAGCATACATTCCAGTACCTTCACATTTTAAGGAAAAGCGGTATTGCTGAATGGATCTTTGATGAGGTTTGACTTTGAAAAAGTTCATATCTCTTGAACTCTGCTTTACATGTTTACTTTTTAAGTCAATTGTTCATATATGCTGGAAAAGAAATATATGATCATTTTTTTGATGAACAGTGATGTTAGCTCCACTAGTTTGTTTTTTCCTATTTGTTTTTCCAAAACTTGCTTGTGTCAGATATGCAGGGCTTGAATAACAAGAAAAATACCTATGAGAGCTCTCAGTTATGGCATTCTGAATACTGTAATGTTTTTACTGGAACAAGTTCATTCTCTTGAATCAGAATTATTGTAGTATATTATTTAGAACCAATCAAAATTAAAACTCAAATTGTCGTCATTGATGAGGTATTATTTTCATTGAGAAATGAACAAAAGTAACAGATGAAAAGTTTACAAGAATGAAGATCAAGAAAGACAAATTAAAAGGGTACCATATTGTTACCCAAATCACACCAGTCATTGCATGGAATAATCAACTTACCAATTTCAACATTACTCAAAGCAAAACTTATATCCGAAAAGAATACGCTGAGCATGGATTGATCCTTTTTTTGATGCAACAATATTGTTTAAAGTCTTGTGTCTTCATCCCAAGACTTGATTAAGCATACATTATAGAGTGGTGAAATTTACCAGAAGATGAAACCACAAAACATTCTTCTTTGCCTATGTTTTGAGCTTGTAACCCATCCATACACATGGGTAACTCTAGGAGATATTTTTTCTCCTACGACGCATATTTCCAGACATTCAGCAGTGATCATCCTTCCATTATTCACATTCTAAAGATGATGACCTGCATTCTCCACATACAAGAGCCCCTTTGATGTCTCTTACTCCTATATGCTTAGCTCATTTTTCCAGACTAGCATATCCATCCAAATATTGTGTTTCAACACACAATAGGTACATCCCCTACATCAACCTAAGAATAAACCAAATCTGAAATTCACTGTGGTTGATCACCTAAGCTTTAATGTGCTTGATGCATTTCCATTAGTAGTGGTTTGGGTAGTTATTTATGAGACCTTAGACTTGATTGTGTCTTGCAGTAGGAATCCTAAGTCCTACTAAGGAAGTCTCTCTTGTGCTAAACTCGTCCTTCACTAAAATGAGGGAAGTTGTTGCTTAGGTGATGGTGGTAATACTTTTAATTGTGAAAATTTCACCATTGGAAATCGTATTGCAGCCACTGGGATTAATTCTTGTAATTGTTAACTAATTAACAATTTATTTGCTACAACAAATATCGAATAAACCACACTGCAACCTTCACAAATAAAACTGAGGAAAAAAAATAATAGCGCTGGAAATTGAGAAATATTCTAGCACACATAAAAATTGAGAAAATTAGTTTTGGACAAATGTCCTCGGAAAAACCCAACTTGGGAAAACCGGTGCAGTAGTTGAGGGTTTTATATTATTATGCAACAGTGAAATAATGAGTACAACTTGGATGCTGAATATTGGCTATATTGTAGAGCACTGGCAAAATTTTTCTGAGGGAAACTATCCTCACTCCGAGCAATCCCGACACTTGACTTCCTCTGAAAAGCAAGCAGTCCGCCTAGCTTTGGGCAGTCCCTCAAACGCTTAAGCTCGAAACTTTTGCAAATCAAGTCGTCCTGCTTGCTGCTGACTAAGAAACTGTCTCTTCGACACTCTAGAAATGTCTTCCGGTCTCTGGAACTAATAACCAGCTTCTCCCCAGCGAAATCAAATTGCCCTCTGAAGCTTCTGCGTAGCTTCCTGGAGAAATTTTGGCCTCTCTGCAATGTACTCACCGATCTGGAAAAATCTTCCTCCGACTTCACTGTCCCTGTCCCTCTTTGTCTCTGCTTCCCTCTCCGGCTCGAACTCTTCCGGCTATCATCTCTGGAAAATTGAACTGTCCAAGGAAATCGATCTTTGTGTATTCTCCATCTACCCATCAATTTCTTCTTATAATCTTCTGTTGGACCTCCAACGGCAAAGATTAAAACTTAATCAAGGGCCAAGATCATATCTGGGTTGATCTGTGTGAGTTTTAGATGATTCACACCTTATCTCAATTAATATTGATTAATTAACCAGTTTTCCTAGGTTTAGACTTGGGAAACATTTAAAAATAGGTTAATAATCTAATTGAGACACTTCTAGGTGGAATTTCCAGAAACGATTTCTGGGTTATGGAGAACTCCTATGTTTTAGCCTCTCCACAAAAATTAACACTCCCTCTTTAGTGAGGAAGGTGTTCTAGTGCTGCACCATTGCTGCTACAGCACCCTCTCTCTGTATCACCCACTGTCACGCTGCCGATGTCTGGCTACAATGCCCACCTACCACTGCGCAACTCTGATTTTGCATCTATGCTGCCACTGACACTGCCTTACTGCTGCCAACTCTGCACCTACACTGCAACTCTTTCTCATCTGTTGTTGTTGCTACTGCAACTACTGCAACTGAGAAGCATCCTAAATACTGAATCCACTGTTTCTGCTGCATTTGTCTCTTGAGTCCTGACTGCTACTAGCCACGACACTGTCTATTGAATAATCTACGCTATTGTTGACTCTCCATCGCTGCCAACACTGCATTGCGCTCCTCAACACCTGACTGCTACTAGTCTACAACTGTCACTCATCAACTGACGCTGATGCATCCTGTTACTTAATACTGTGGGCTCGTGTAGCAAGGTAATGATCCATGAGGAGGATACCTCAATTGTTAAGTTTAGGTATGTTCTATGCTTAGAGCAATTTATTTCAATTTTCATAGTTAGCTCAATATTTTTTCCAGATTAGCAATCACATCAACATTAAAGTAAACTGCAGATAGAACATAAACATAAATCGCAGAAGACAAGCCTAGACAAGAGGACACAAGATGTGGCGTTAGCCAGGGACAAACCCCAATGTGGGGAAACCCTTGATCAATTCTTGTTATATGTTCTTCAATAGTTCAGCAGAGAGAGAGAGAGAGATAGTACATTTACAACTGAAGTCAACACTTTGACTTATCTAGATGAGAGCATAGATCATCTCTAAGAAGATGATACATGAGATCAGTTGAAGACATGCTGCTTCAATTGATTCTCCAAGGTGACTCCACCTATCATCGTGCTGCACCCATCATCACAATGCTGCATCTCATCACGCTTCATCAATCATGATGGTACCCATCACTGTACTGCATCATGTGCCATTGCTGCGCCATGTTGCCATACTGACCTATGTGTTTGCTGCACCTAGCTAGCTTGCTGTCCTTTGCTTGCTTGCTGTCCCAAGCATGCTTGTTGTCCCTAGCATGGTTGCTGTCCCTGGCATGCTAGCTGTACTTGCTGCACTAAGTATCATGCTACTGTCCCAATGTGTTATACTAGCAGCACTATGAACTTCCTATATCATATTGCTGTACCTCACCATTGTGCTGCCCCTCATTATGCTATGATACACTTCATCGCTGTACCCATCATGCTGCATCATTCATCAACACGCTGCCGCAATATATCTGCTGCTTGCAACATCATGCTGCTTCAATGTATCATCACTGTTTTCTCCATCCAAGTGACTGTACTATTATCAACACAATCCTAACATATGCTTCCTTGCTGGACAGACTTCAACGTATATCCTTTAGCACTCTTCTCCATGTCATACAAGCCGCTTTCATACTTCCTTCCTCCATGGCTGTAACTGGGGCATGCTTGAATAGTCTCCCTTTATATCACCTGGAGGACTGCAGTTAGGGCAACATAGAGCTTCTCCATAGGGCTGTGTATAGGGCAGCGTAGGGCTCTCCATAGAGTTGCGTATAGGGCAGCGTAGGGCTCTCCAATAGAGCTGTGTATAGGGCAATGTAGGGCTCTCCATAGCACTGTGTATAGGGCAGCATAGGGCTTCTCTTTTAGACCAGCGATTAGATCTCTCCTTGTCGTGTTATGTAGGCTTCCTTCACTGCGTTAAAATCTCCTCCATGATAGCGTTAGGATCTAGGGCATCCTCTAGGGCAGCGTATCCTCTTTAGATCTCTTCTCTGACCAAAACCCAAAGACAAGTGGAGAGGAAGAGATCACCAAGAGGATGTGTGTCCAAATGACTTTCTAATTTATAGGTGACTTTATTAAAGTCAATGAAGAATTAGAAAGTGAAAAAGTGACTATGGAAATAAAAGGCTAAGTGGATGCGTTAAAAAAATAGAAAGTGAGAATTAAATGCACATTTATTCTCATCCCTTGATCTAAATGAATCTTAGCCATTACATCTTAGGGTAACCCAAAAGGTCATTTAGAGAGTAAAAGGAGAAGAGAAGTGAAAAGATCAATTCATTCTTTCATGAGCATTTGAGAGAAAGAGAAGAGAGAGCAAGGAGAAAATTTTTGAGCAGTGAGGAAGTGAAAGAGAGCAGCAAGAAGACATTTCAGCAAATCTCGGAAACAACATTTATTGGCATGCATCCCAAGGCAAAACCGTACAACAGGAGAAAGGCACATAAATTGAGGAAGAGGGACAATAGTAAGGGCACAGATTTTGAGGCAGATTTGGGCACAAATTTCGAGGCAGTCATACTACTGAAATCTGTATGGTTTGTACAGTTCGTTTTGGGCACACTTTCCGAGACAGGTTGTACAACATTTAATGCTGGAAAAATTTCTGTTTTGGTTGTTTGCTAATTGGCACGATTTTCAAGGTGGAATGTAAGCACATAAATCGAGATAAGTTGTAATTTGTGGGTGCTAGAATTTTTACTATGTATTTCAGTTTCTCTGTAAAAGCATTTCTAGAAATAAAGAAGAGCTCTTAAACTAGTTTTCCCCAAGAGTTGTCAGGGATTTTTCCAGGGTCACATTGACCAAAAATCACTGTGTTATTTTCTGTGTGGCTGTCATAATTTTGCTGTGTTTTATTTATGCAATATCAACAGTTGTGAAATCTCTAAATTTGTGTTTTCAGAAAAATATTGTCATTTCCAGATTTTAGAATTTTTATCATGCTTGAATTTAAAACTAAATGCATGGAGTGATAAGAAAAACTAGTGACCGTAGTGGGGGTTGAAATTTCTTCACTGGGGACATTAGTCCAAAAACAACGGTGTCACTTGTGTGCTTGTTTACTTTCAGTTGATGATCTGTATGTGTTGATACTGTACTTGTATTTATTTTCAGTATTTACATGGTAAATAACTTGTTAAGTAATTGATTAAGTAGGAAGAAATAAGTTAGATAGTACAGGAAGAATTTCAGCAGGTTAAACTTAGAAATTCTAACATGGTATTATAGCGAGGTTGCAGATCACAGGATAACTGAAGACATCGGCCGAGCAGAGCAGTATTAGCAGAAACAACTTTCCTGAGTGACAGAAGCTGTTCCTAGCAGAAAGCAGCAAGGAAGGGGTGATGCAGAGGGCCTGCACCATCAGTTCGAGCCAAGAGGAGGATCAACGCAGAGGCAGAGAGGAGCAGACTTGACCTACGCAGTGCTTGATCATCTTTCTCAGTCAGGAAGGATCGACTCTGTGGCCAAGAGGTGCAGATTTTGCTGGTGCCGGTAGTACGTAGAGCCTAGAGGCTCATTCCTTCAAGTTGCTGGGGTATAGGAGCCTGCGGATAATTTGCGGAGCGACGTTGGTGGGGTATTGTGGTCAAAACAATGCGTAATCGGGCAAGACCAAGGAGGAGGGATATCTAGAAAGGAAATCGAGACTCAGAGGTAGTCGAACCGAGGACTTCCAGGAGGGAGGTAAAGAGAATCAGAGGAGTCGGAAGAAGAGCAACATAATGGCCATGAATGGACTAAGAGATCAGGATAGGGTGGACAGAGCATCCAACTTCGTGGTCTGGAAGGCTAGGATCGTGTCCATTCTAGATAATTATCGCATCAAGGGCTTCGTCTTGAAAATAGTAGCGATCCCAGTAGCCATCATTCTTGATGGGGTCAAGGATCATGTGGTGCCGCATATTGCCGAGAAGGACACGACAAATGAGATGTGGGATGCCCTGAAGAAATTGTACTAGCATACTTTCGTGTAGAGGAAGATGTTACTTGAAAATCAACTGCGATCATACCAGATGTAGAAGGGAGAGCAGATAGATGTCTTCCCCGGTGGATTGAAGGAGATCCGTGACCAGCTAACTTCCATAGGGGCCACGCCGGATCAGGAACTGATGGTGAGGACCGCATTGAACGAAATCTTAGAGGATTGGGAGGTATTTGTCTAGAGCATACTGGGTAGGTCGAGCCTTCTAGATTGGGAGGAATTGTGGGCGACTTTTTGTCAAGAAGAGATCAAACGGGTGACCGAGGCAGGAGTAACTGAAAAGGGGTCAGAATCAAGAAAGAGGAAGAAGAAGATGCGGCTCTTGCATCTACGGGGAAAGCAGGAGAAGAAAAAGAAGAAGGGCCTCTCCAAGGTCAAGTGCTTCCATTATGGGGAACTGGGTCACTATGCGAACCAGTGTCCGAGGAAAAAGAGTAAGGGAGAGGCTTTTGACTCGAAGGCAGTGCCAGCAAAGGCGGAGAAAGAAGTTGAGGAGGATGATGACTATGCCATGAGTGCTCATGCACCACTTGAGAGGACGTGGGGTGACATCGAGTTGTAGCCTAACAGACTACAGGCGATGAGGGGCAGGATCCTTGAGGTGATCAACCTCTTGGATTATACCTTGCTACGGGAGACTCGAAGAGGAGTAGCAGGATTGGCAGATGTTGGTAGAGACGGATGCAGATGAAGCGACAGAGAGTGCTACAGTGCAGGAGTCCCGGGACAACAGGTTGCAATAGTGCGAGAAGCACGGGAGTGTTGCACCAGTGCAGGATGGCACGGACAAGTGTGTAACGGTGCGAGATGCATGGAGTTGTTGCAGCAGCACAAAGGTCAGTAGAGGGAGCACTTGTTAGTAGCAGAGGGAGATTCAGCATCAGGTGAGTCTCTAGCCTAACAGGGATGTCAGAGTTGGGTGGATCAGTTACTTCCTTCTCAGTAACTGGGTTGTAGTGCAGCAGTTAGTAGTGGCAGTGCTATGGGCAACACGATGTAGTGTGAGGAGAAGGGGATGCAGTTCAGATGCAGTGTTGGGTATATGGACCAACAACACACAGTTGCAAAAGGAGTTGCCGTACGGATGCAACAACGGCAGTGGCAGGGTTATGGGCAACAATACATGATGCAACAGTGCAGAGGATGTTGGGCAAGAAGGCTTAGCATCAACATAGGGACCAATGTTGGATGATCAGGGTGATACTCAGTGAGGAGCAGTGTTACTTGGGAGTGGGAGCGAAAGCGGGGAGCGGGAGCGAAAACGAGAGTGGGAGCGACATTTTCAGAAGCTCCCGATTTGGGAGCGAATCTCGAACGTTTTTATAATATATATATATATATATATATTTATATTTTGATAAATTTGTCAACAAAAACATGTAGAATAATGAATTAGATATAAAAAACATAAAAAAAAACATAGATTGAACCATATAACAACAATCATCTAGAAGTTATAATCTTCATCAACCACATCCACAAGTTAGTAACATAGTAATATACAACATATTGAGTCTCATGATTCATCAATCTTAAATTTTCAAGCTTTCAAAATTCAATATATAACATTTATCATCGTTGATCACCAAAGTTGTACTTGTAAGCTAAGTGTAACCATTACAACAAATAATATCTAACATGAAATGAAATGTTATAAAATGAAATGAAATGAAACAACTTTCAACTTTCATGAAGCATCATATTGATAATTCATTACTAATGAGTTATAATTGCCAACTTCAAACTTAAATTGTCATATATTGTTTAAAAAAATATCATAATAAATATGAAAGAGTCAATAGTTATAAAAATTACTAGAAACTAGAAAAGAGAAGTAAATCTATTATCTATTTCTTATGCTTGGGCCTCTTGCCACCATGAGAAATGTCTAATTTTTTAGTCTTGTTGGAAAATCATAATCTTTGTCATTAATATCACCCTCTAAGCATTAATATCCAGAGGTATCTTTGTCATTAACTCTGTATCTGTATAGAGATCTTTGTCATTAATATCACCCTCTAAGCATTAACATAAGATAGAAAAAGCATAGCATGTCAAGTCAAGATTTTGTTTGAGTGATGTGTACATTTTTAGAAGGGTCATGATAGAGGAGTTCGACAACCAATGTCACTAACATCAAGGTACATGGAGGGATTGGTGCTCTTGATTAAATACGAGTTCCATACCCTAATACATAACAAAATTCAACGGAAACATTGCAGTCCTGAAAGACTAATAACTCTGCTGGATTTTGAATGAAATCTAAAATTCTACTTTCTCCATATGAAATCCAATGAGGCCGGAACCGCTCTCAAACATCTTGAGTCATTTCATGGTAATGTTAAAAATTTCAGTAAAAGGACGAAAATGAAGATTAAGGAGAATATCACTTTTACTTTAAGAATTTAACATTACCATGAATAGCATATCAATACTAGGGCCATAAACTTGATCATTAAGTTGCCCCACTCAAAAATTGTTTGTTTTTAAAAAAAAAAATTGCATTTCGAACATTACTACAAATACAAAATTGCAAAAAAGGCAAAACGCTCCCAAAAAGGCAGGGAGCGAAATTTTTTTTAGGGAGCGCGCTCCCGACCCGCTCTCGAGTTGCTCCCGCTCGGAGCGCAGATTGGGAGCGAAATCGGGGGGGGGGGGGGGCGCTCCCCCACAACACTGGTGAGGAGTATTACTAGAGCACAGTCCTCGCTAAGATGGAGTGTTGATTTGTGGTAGTATTAGATGTGCTCTAGCTATGAAAATTGGTGGAGAGGCTAAAGCACATAAGATTTCCGAGACTCAGAAATGGTTTGGGCAGATTCTAATTGGTTTGGAAGATATTAAAATAATAATATTTTTAATGGAGTTCCCAAGTCTAAACTTAGGAGAAATAAAATATTAATGGGTATTAATATAAAATTGTGTTAGAAGGGTCCAAAAGTCATGGATCAAGCCAAATCTAATCTTAGCCGTTGATTAGAGATTTAATCTTGGCCATTGATGGACCAACGAGAAAAGTATAAGAGGAGGCTTGAGGGTTAGTTGGAGAACACACCAAGAGGGATCAAGAATTCGATTTTCTGGGCAGGGTTTGTTGAGGAAATCGAGTGAGTGATCTGAGTTGCAGCTGAGGGGCAGTGAATACATAGTAGAGAGGCAGAGTTAGTACCAGGAAGATCAACGCAGCGCTGGGAGAGGTTGACGCAGAGCCAGCTAGAGGCCACGTAGAGGCAGCCAGGAGTTGCGTAGAGCCAGAGAGGCCAGTGTGTGAGACGCAGAGAGTCTAGGGGTTGACGCGGAGGCTCCAGAAGCTGACGCAGAGGCCAGAGAGGCTAAAACAGGGCCTAGAGGCAACGATGGAGGATTTTGTGGGACAGACTGGGTGTTGGAGAGTCGGATAGGGTGACGCAGTCCCTATCAGAGTGACATAGAGCAACATAAGCTGCATTGTTGTTGTGGGATCATTCATCTGGTGATTTAGCCAGAATATCTATCTCTGATTGAGAGGTACTACTGCCAAGGGCATTCTCTGTTGGGTGAGCCATTTCTGGCACTCAGATTGTATTCTGAAACTGCATAATAATAAAACCCTTTGAATAACTGCACCAATTTTCCCTTATTGGGTTTTTCCGAGGACATTAGTCCAAAAACAACGGTGTGACTTGTGTGCTTGTTTACTTTCAGTTGATGATTTGTATGTGTTGACACTGTATTTGTATTTATTTTCAGTTTTTACATGTTAAATAACTTGTTAAGTAATTGAACAAGTAGGAAGAAATAAATCAGATAGTACATGAAGAATTTCTAACGGTAAAACTTAGAAATTCCAACATCTTGGTCCATCTCAATCTGAATTACTGAAGGAAGAGTTCTCGACTGGGTTTTCCCCTATGTAGGTGTTTTAGCCCTGGCTCTACGCCTACATTTGGTGTCCTTGATCTTCATGTTTTGCTTTTGATAATTGCTTGATGAAACAACGATAAAAGAAGAACATAAGAAAGTCAATAAGAACATAAGAATATCACAGATAATTATCAACATAAGAAAATCTTTCTTTTCCTTTATGATTTTCTAACACACCTTTCATGGCTTTGTTGCTGTTTCCACTAATGGTGCTCTTTACTAGATCCCACTTCAACTCCTCCTGCTATAGGTCAGACCATATCTTATCCCATCCAAGCAATGTGTCTCTGCCCAGGATACTTTGGAAAAACACTTTCCACTCCTTTAAGACGCTATTTAGTTCCAATCGTACAAGCTCTGTTGGTTGAGGTGCCTCCCCTATGGCTAAAACTGATCTCAGACCTCATAAAATCTGTGAGGAAGGGATCTATGCCTTCACCCTTCTGCATCCTGATGCTTCTCAACTTCTCCTGGGGAAACATCTTTTGCTACTCGGAAGAACTATGATATAGTTGGGACAGAGCATCCCACATCTCCTTTGCAGTATTCTTGCCAGATATATGTGACACTATATGATCTCAAACTACATCCAAGATCATCCGCATTGCCTTCGCCATTTCTTTTCTGTACTCCTTTATATGATCGACATCCTGGGGCACTGCCATCACATTATCCACATAGGCTTTTAGGCCATATTCATCCAGAAGGAAGGACATCCTAGCTTTCTAGATGACATAGTTGGAGACTCCCTCCAACCTATCCTGGTCTTTATGCCCAGCTGTGGCCATCTCTGAATTTGATCTAAAAACTCCCTCTTCCTCTACTCGGCTGCTGAATCTGCTACTCGCAATCTTTTATCGAGCGAAGAAATCTACTTGCAGCAACTGCCAACTACCACTGGGAAAATCAGATTTCTGAAACTCAAAACTCTCAGAGAGAAATCTCCCTCTGTGTGCTATTTCTCTTCCACTTGGCATTGATTCTACTTCTGCAAACTGCTGCAAGACCCTCTGCGCCCAAACTAGGAATCTGCTCAGTGAAAATCTGAGATGTCATTGCTCCCTCTTCCTGCTGGAATCACTCAACTGGCAAGCCGAATTATTTCTGCCAACTTGCACTGAAAAATCAAACTTCCCTAAGCAATTCGAGCTGCCTGGCTTAGGCTCTTCGTGTTGAAGGAAATGTAACTAGGCTAGGTCTTCATAAATGTAAAATTTTGCTATTTGTACTTATTCAAGAAAAGAGAAATTATTTTTTTATTATTTGTCAATGAGTTTGTTGCTCATTGAAAATAGGTCAAACACATTTTGAAGTGCTTCTAAAGAGTCAAAGTCAAAATGTAATTATGATAAGACCCTTTGAGGGCATGTTACATCATGTATGACATCATACAAGGTCTAGGGAACACTTCCAAGCATGGTCAAATCCTCTCCTAGCAGCAACGTGTTGATTTGGGGTAGCATCAGATGTGTTCTAGCCATGAAAATTGGTGAAGAGGCTAAAGCACATGAGATCTCCAAGACTCAGAAATGGTTTAGACAGGTTGTATCCGGTTTGGGAGATATTAAAATAATTAATATTTTTAATGGAGTTCCTAAGTCTAAACTTAGGAAAAATAAAATATGGGTATTAATATAAAACTGCGTTAGAAAGTTCCAAAAGTCATGGATCAAGCCAAATCTAATCTTAGCCGTTGATTAGAGATTTAATCTCGGCTGTTGAAGCACCAACGAGAAAAGTATAAGAAGAGGCTTGAGGGTCAGTTGGAGAATACACTAGAGTGTTTAGTCATTCATTTTGCTAGAGCGAGGTTGCTAAGCAAAGTTGAATCAATGATCAGTAACGAGGGGCAGTGAGTACGACGCAGAGAGGCACAGACAGTACTGAGAGACTAGTGCAGAAGTAGAGAGATCGAGAGCAACAGCTAGTACAGGCTACGCAGAGCCCAACAGAGTTAGCATAGAGGCCAGAGGGATTGCATCATCCACGCAAAGGCTAGAGGGACTGCATCATCCACGCAGAGGCTGCTTTAGTGATACAGAGGGTCCCAGAGGCTGCGCAGTGCCTCAGAGGGCTGACGCAGAGGGTCCTGGGGCTGATGTAGAGGCCACAAGGGTCAGAGCTGAGCTTCAGTTGTGTCGAAGAGGGTTTCGTGGGATAGGGTTTCTGAATATAGAGGTATTGCTGTCGTATATTTTTCTCTGTCTTGTGAGCCGGTTAGGCACCCAATTGTACTCAAAAAGACTGCATAATAATATAACCCTCTGAATAGTTGCACCAGTTTTCCCGCATTGGGTTTTTTCCGGGGACATTTGTCCAAAAATAACGGTGTCACTTGTGTGCTTGTTTTTTCTAGTTGTTGATCTATAGATGTTGTGACTGTATTGTGTTTATTTCGGTATTTAATTGTATTAAATAACTTGTTCGAATTTAAACAAGTAGAAGAAATAAACCAATAGAATACAAATTAATTTTCTAACAGATAGACTTAGAAAAAATCAACATGGTATCAGAGGGTGGTTGCGGATCACAGGAGGACTAAAGGCATCAGTTGAGCAAAACATTTGCAGCAGAATCAACTGTCCCGAGAGACAGTCGCTGATACTTGTAGAAGCAACAGAGGAAGGGTTGAGGTAGAGGGACTGCGTCATCAGTCTGGGCCCCAGCAGAGACAGCGCAGAGGCAGAGGGACTGTGTCATCCACGCAGAGGCTGCTGGAGTGACGTAGAGGGTCCCAGAGGTTGCGTAGTGCCTCAGAGGGTCTTGGCGCTGACGCAGGTTAGTAGGAGGCTGACGTAGAGGCCAGAAGGGCTAGCGCTGAGCTTCAGTTGTGCTTGAGAGGGTTTCGTGGGCCAGGTTTTCTGAATACCTATTTCCGGATATAGAGGTATTTCTGCTGAGTATTTTTCTCTGTCGGGTTAGCCGGTTAGGGACCTAGTTGTACTCAGAAAGACTGCATAATAATATAACCCTCTGAATAGCTGCATTGGTTTTCTCGCATTGGGTTTTTCCGGGGACATTTGTCCAAAATAATGGTGTCACTTGTGTGTTTGTTTTCTTTCAGCTGATGATATGTAGATGTTGTGACTGTATTGTGTTTATTTCGGTATTTAAATGTTTTCAATAACTTGTTCAGAATTTACAAGTAGGAGAAATAAACCAGCAAAATACAGCTTTTCTAATGGATAGACTTCGAAAATTCAACATGGTATTAGAGGAAGGGTTGACGCAAGGGGACTGCGTCAACAGTTCGGGCCTGAGAGAGGCTAGCGCAGAGGTTAAGGAGGGCAGAAATAGGCTCACATAGAGGCCAAGAGGGCTGATGCAGTTGATGGAGGGCGCTGTTTTGCCAGTGCCGGGATTGTGCAGAGCCAAGAGGCTCAATCCTTCAGTTGCTGGGACGAAAGAAGATGTGGGCAGTTTGCGGGAGCAAAGCTGGTGGGGTACTGTGGTTAGAACAGTACCTAATAGGGCAAAACCAAGGTAGAGGGAGTTGCTGTCGAGGCGGATTTCTAGCCAAGGAATCTGGATTAGTGCTGCAGTTGCACAAACGATCAAAGAGGGGCAACTTTACGGTTGGCAAAAGGATTTCTAGGAGGGAAATCAAGACTCAGAGGGAGTCCAAAAGAGAACTTCTAGACGGGAAGTAGAGAGACTCGGAGGAGTCGAACTGAGAACTTCCACACGGGAAGTAGAGAGACTCGGAGGAGCCGAACTGAGAACTTCTAGACGGAAAGTAGAGAGACTCGGAGGAGTTGAAACAAGAACTTCCAGACGGGAAGTAGAGAGACTCAGCAGGAGTCGAATAGAGAACTTCCAGACGGGAAGTAGAGAGACTCAGCAGGAGTTGAACAGAGAACTTCTAGATGGGAAGTAGAGAGACTCAACAGGAGTTGAACAGAGAACTTCCAGATGGGAAGTAGAGAGATTTAGCAGGAGTTGAACAGAGAACTTCCAGATGGGAAGTTGAGAGGCTCAGCAAGAACTTCCAGATGGGAAGTAGAGAGACTCAACAGGAGTTGAACAGAGAACTTCCAAACGGGAAATAAAGAGACTTAGCAGGAGTCGTACAGAGAACTTCCAGACGGGAAGTAGAGAGACTCAGCAGGAGTTGAACAGAGAACTTCCAAACGGGAAGTACAGAGACTCAGCAGGAGTCGAATAGAGAACTTCGAGGCGGGAAGTAGAGAGACTCGGAGGAGTCGACAGAGAAGAGGAGAGAGATGGCCAAGAATGGGCTGAGGGATCAGGACAGGTTGGATGGAGTGTCCAACTTTGTGGTCTAGAAGGCCACGATCCTGTCTGTTCTGTGTGCCATGAGTGCTCATGTGCCACTTGAGAAGAAGTGGGAAGACGTTGAGCTGTAGTCAGGAGGACTATAGGTGATGAGGGGCAGGATCCTTGAGGTACCCAACCTCTTGGATTATACCTTGCTATGGGAGCTCGAAGAGGAGTAGCAGGACTGACGGATGTAGGTAGAGACCGATGCGGATGAAGCGACAGAGTGCTACAGTGCAGGAGTCCCCGGGCAGCACGAGGCTAGCAGGCTGTAACTGTGCGAGAGGCACCAGAGTGTTGCACCAATGCAAGATGGCACAGAGAGGTGTGCAACGGTGCGAGATGCAGGGAGTTGTTGTAGTAGCGCAGAGGTCAATAGAGGGAGCACTTGTTAGCGACAGAGAGAGCTTCAACATCGGGAGTGTTTCTAGCATGATGAGGATGTCAGTAGTTAGGTGGATCAATTATTTCCTTCTTAGTAACTGAGTTGCAGTAGCACGATGCAACATAATCAGAGGGGATGCAGTGTTGGGAGGATGGACCAACAACAGCACGGATGTAGAGGGAGCTGCCGTACGGGTGCAGTAGTGGTAGTGGTAGGACCATGGGCAGCAGTACAGGATGCATCAGTGCAGAGGATGTTGGGCGCGGAGGCCTAGCATCAGCACAGGTACTGGTGCCGGATAATCGGTGTGATGCTCAGTGAGGAGTATTATAAGAACACAGTCCTCGCTAAGAGGGAGTGTTGATTTGGGGTAGCATCATATGTGCTCTAGCCATGAAAATTGGTGGAGAGGCTAAAGCACATGAGATCTCCAAGACCCAGAAATGGTTTGGACAGATTGTACTCGGTTTGGGAGATATTAAAATAATTAATATTTTTAATGGAGTTCCTAGGTCTAAACTTAGGAAAAATAAAATATTAATGGGTATTAATATAAAACTGGGTTAGAAAGTTCCAAAAGTCATGGATCAAGCCAAATCTAATCTTAGCCATTGATTAGGGATTTAATCTCGGCCGTTGAAGGACCAACGAGGAAGTATAAGAAGAGGCTTGAGGGTCAGTTGGAGAATACACTAAAGTGATTAGTCATTCATTTTACTAGAGTGGGGTTGCTAAGCAAAGTTGAATTAGTGATCAACAACGAGGGGCAGTGAGTACGAGGCAGAGAGGCAGAGGCAGTACTGAGAGACCAGCGCAAAAGTAGAGAGAGCGAGAGCAGCAGCCAGTCTAAGCTATGCAGAGCCCAGCAGAGTCAGCGCAGAGGCCAGAGGGACTGCATCATCAACGCAGAGGCTGCTGGAGTGACGCAGAGGGTCTCTGCTTCTGGACCAGCACAGAAGCAGAGAGATTCAGCGTAGAGGCCAGAGGGACTGCATCATCAACGCAGGTCATTAGGAGGTTCACGCAGAGGCCAGAAGGGCCAACACTAAGCTTCAGTTATGACGAAGAGGGTTTTGTGGGACAGGTTTTCTGAATACCTGTTTCCAGATATAGAGGTATTGCTGCCATGTATTTTTCTCTATTTGGTGAACCGGTTAAGCACCCAGTTGTACTCAGAAAGACTGCATAATAATATAACCCTCTAAATAGCTGCACCGGTTTTCCCGCATTGGGTTTTTCCGGGGACATTTGTCCAAAAATAATGGTGTCACTTGTGTGATTGTTTTCTTTCAGTTGCTGCTCTGTAGATGTTGTGACTATATTATGTTTATTTCGGTATTTAACTGTATTAAATAAGTTGTTCGAATTTAAACAAGTAGAAGAAATAAACCAACAGAATACAAATTAATTTTCTAATGGATAGACTTGGAAAATTCAACACAACGAAGACTACAAGAAGCAAAATAATGAATAAAAATGAATTTAAGAGCAAACTGTCAAGTCGGCTTTAAGGACAGTCATGTCGGCTTGAATAGGAGGGACATACCTCTATTTATAGAGGTTGTCCAATCCTTAAAAGGACATCAATCTCTCTCTGAAATCCGCAGATAATAGAAGGGCTAAAAGGGAAGAAGACAAGGCAGAAAAAGGGTAACAAGGACAGTGAAGGCAAGGAGACAAAACAACGAAGGGAAGGAGGTCATTTTTGAAGCTGTTACCATCACACGTGCAGGGTCAAGGAAGGTTTCACTGCGACCATAGCATTAGAAAAGGACAGGTCAATATATCTTACTGTTCTGGGTGCAAAAAAGGTCTATTAGGCCTCTCCCTACAAGCGAAGGAGAAGCGCTCATATACGAAGGAAGAAAGATCAAGATTGAAGAAGATAGGACTTTTTCTAGGGTTAGAAATTGTCACACGTGCGAGGTGCAAGAAGGGTTTGGGAGCAGTTTAAGGCAGCGGCATGAATATCTTCATTCAAATGCATACCTAGGCCTACAAGGTATCCAAAGGAAGACAAAGGAGCCTTTATCTATAACGAAGTAAAGAAGCCCTAATATTCTAGGGTTTCCTAACCTAGAAGACAGAGTGTTGGAAGAGAAATTGCCGGAAGAAGTATTGGAAGATGTGCCGAAAGTGATAGTTTAGAAAGAGGAAGGATTTGACTGATACTTGGAGGATATCCTAGTCAAGGGTTTAGGGTTTGGCAGTTGTTCAAATAAGAAGCTTCAATAAGAGAAATCTTACAAAGTGTTTTCCTCTCAAGAGTGGAGAGGGTTTGTCCCTGGCAGAGAGCCAAATTATGTGTTCTTGTTATTTTGTTTTGATAGCAGTTTGATGAAGCACACACATATGCACTAATAATAATAAGAAGAAGAATAAGCTAACAAGAAAAGTAAAAAGACTTCCAAATTGATATCAAGTCTAGGAGAATCATCACAACACTACTTTGCCCTAGATTCTCTAACACTGCGCAATCTCCAGAAATTCATGCTGCTGCTCCCTCTGAACAACGAATTTCTTCCTCTACTTTTGAGTTTCCCCGTTTGATCAATCAAGTTCTGGTACCATGTGAAAATTTCACCACTGGAAATCCTATTGCAGCAACTGAGATTAATTATTCTAATCATGAATTAATTAACAATTTATTTGTTATGACAAATATCAAATAAACCACACTGCAATCTTCACAAATAAAAAAAATAATAGCGCTGGAAACTGAGAAATATTCTAGCGCACATAAAAATTGACACAATTATTTTTGGACAAATGTCCTCGGAAAAACCCAACATGGGAAAATTAGTGCAGTAGTTGAGGGTTTTATATTATTATGCAACAATGAAATAATTTGAGTACAATCTAGATGTCGAATACGATCTATCCTGCAGAGAAAATACTGGCAAAAATTTTCCGAGGGAAATTATCTTACTCCGACCAATCCCGACACTTGACTTCCTTTGAAAAGCAAGCTGCCCACCTAGCTCTGTGTAGGCCTTGCATCACCTCTGTGTAGTCCCTCAAATGCTTCAACTCGGAACTAATGCAAATCAAGCTGTCTTGCCTGCTGCTAACTGGGAAATTGTCTCTTCGACACTTTAGAAATATCTTCCGGCCTCTGGAGCTGATAAACGACTTCTCCCCAGCAAAATCAAACTGCCCTTTGAAGCTTCTGTGCTGCCTTTGTGCAACTTTTTGGAGAAATTTCAACCTATCTACAATGTACTCAACAAATTTGGAAAAATCTTCCTTCGGCTTCACTCTCCCTGCCCCTCTTTGTCTCTGCTTTCATCTCTGGCTCGAAGTCTTCTAGCTATTGCCTCTGGAAAATCGAACTGCCCAAGGAAATCGATCTCTCTGTATTGTCCATATACCCATTGACTTATTATAATCTTCTATTGGACCTCAACAACCACGATTAAAACTTAATCAAGGGCCAAGATCATATCTGGGTTGATCCGCGTGAGTTTCTAGATGATTCACACCTTATCTCAATTAATACTAATTAATTAACCAGTTTTCCTAAGTTTAGACTTCGGAAACATTTAAAAATAGGTTAATAATCTAATTGAAACACTTCTAGGTGGAATTTCCAAAAACGATTTTTGGGTTATGGAGAACTCTTGTGTTTTAGCCTCTCCACAAATTTTTGAGACTAGAACACCTCCAATGCTAAAAAAATAACACTAATATTCCACTAATGATATCACCTTGTGAAGGCTTTGCACTAAGGTGCTAGATTTTGTGATGACAAGCTCAATATGAGATATTTTTCATGTTGAATAACTCCAAATAGCTCCATCAAGGATTTTAGGTTTTGCACTATATTCATCAATGATTCAATCACATTCTTTCAAACAATAAACAAACAATCACAACCAACTTAAATGTACAAATCTTCTTTGTCATTTACCATTGGGTTTTATAAGTTGTTACTAACTAAAAGTCAACACCTTTCCCCCTCCCATGCTTGATATTTTACACTTAGACCATTCTCTAGGCTATCCCCAAATAAACAAGACTCTCAATAATGCATAAGTGAGTCCCTAGTCCTTGTTCAGAATATGACCTTTTCTTGAATATCCTTTCAATAGGACTTGTGATATCCCTGTCATGCAAATCATCATTATTTAAAGATATGGTGTTTATCTAGTTACAAAAAATAGTATTATGTTTTATAATTTTACTAGTGAGTATCATCAATATTTATGGCATCCATAGTAGGAAAAATGTCATTACTGAGGAGATGCTCACCAAGAAAAATGTGCTTGCTAGGAAAGACATCTTCTTTGGGAAAGTTGTCCTTATTGAGCAAGGTGTTCTCTTCATTTGAGATAGACATAACAATAGAAAACTCTGTTAATGTTCACAAATCACCAAATTAGGTCCATCAAACTCAAATTTAGATTGAGTGACAAAAATGCACCAAAGCCATCTTCTAAAAGGGTAATACAGAAAACAAGACTAGTTGTAGGACAAAAATCAAAATAACAAAGGATTATACCTAAATAGGTAAACCCTAGAGAATGTGGTAGAGAGTGAATCTGAGTTGGAGGTGAGGATAAACAAGCAATCCTACAATAGATAGTTTTATTGGATCATGACAAAGCAATATGATAAAGATGCATATATGATTGAGAAATATAGGTTTGAATGGGAATGCCCAAATGAAATTGGTAGGACGATGTTGCACGCTGAATTGAGAAGTAGAATTGTTAGACAGAAGAGGAAAATGATCTCCATGGAAAGGATAATGAATGTGAGGAAGATGTAGGAATCCCAAACAGAGAAGAATCGGAGCGTGAAGATGAGGATGAGCATGAAGTGGAATTCAAGAATGAAGATGAGCATGGTGTTGAGGATGATCATCTAGTGAGAAAGATTCTAGTGGAAGGGGTTCCTGGATCCTCTTACTTATGCTTGTGCACAATGAAACCTCATGTATAAGAAAATTTTCAATGGTTGTGTGAGCATGATTGATTTGTGTTATTTCTAAAGAGGAACGGGAAGAGTAAAATTGTACTCGAGCTTGCTTTAATTGCACTTCAATATTTGGATTCAAGTATAAATGCAAGTGATTTGTCGATTCATTTTTTGGGAAACATAATGGTGTTGATCTCCCAAACATTACTGTCAAAGGCTTAAGTTATGGTGATATCCATGGTGTTAGTGCCTTTTTAGGATCTGTGGGTTCTTAGAAAGGTTTATTAAGATTTTTGTTGAGGTTAGTGATCCTTTGAATGAGTTGACATGGAAGGATATTCTATTCCTTTAGAGGGAAGTCTAATAATGATAAAATTAGATAACATAATTTTATTAATGTCCAACAAATGACCATAACAATAGGTCAATGGGACTAATGCTTAGATATTTTAAATATTGATTTACATATGGTGAGTGTATGAGACTACATAAGGGAAGTATCAAATTTATTGACGAGAAGGTTGAAGAAGCACACGTGGAGGACTATACTACCAATGATAACCTACTTAGATTTGAAGATAATCAGTGGATGATGAACAAATTGAGAACAAGCATAAGAGGAGCTCTAGCATTAGTAGCAACTTTGACATGAGAATTAGACATCACTAAAGAAGACTTTCTATTTATTGCTTGAGTAGGACATTGAAGCATAGCGCAGGGGGGTAGATGTAAAAAGTTCTTATGATCTGTTTTGTGTTGATTTGGGGTAGCATGGAATGTGCTCTAGCCTCGAAAATTGATGGAGAGGCTAAAGCACATGAGATTTCCAATACCTAGAAATGGTTTGGGCAGATTCTAAACAGTTTGGGAGATATTAAAATAATTAATATTTTTAATGGAGTCCCTAAGTCTAAACTTAGGAAAAATAAAATATTAATGTGAATTAATCTAAAACTGTGTTAGAAGGGTCCAAAAGTCATGGATCAAGCCATAGTTAATCTTAGCCATTGATTAGGGACTTAATCTCGGCTGTTGATTTGTCAATGAGAAAAGTATAAGAGGAGGCTTGAGGGTCACTTGGAGGACACACTGAGGGAGACCAATCAGTTCAATTTCTGGAGCGGGGTTAGCTGAGAAGTTCGAACTAGTGGTCTGGTGAGTAGTCAGGAGGCAGCAAGTACGGAACAGAGAGAAGTGATCAGCCGCTGGAGACCAGCGTTGAGGTAGGAGAGGTAGATGCAGGGCATTTCAGGCAAACGTAAAGGAAGTAGGAGACTGCGCAGTCACTAAAGGGCCTGCGTGGGTGATGCAGAGGAAATAGGAGATTGCGCAGTCACTAGAGGGCCTGCGTGGGTGATGCAGAGGAAATAGGAGACTGCGCAGTCACTAGAGGGCCTGCATGGGTGATGCAGAGAGGCTCAGGGCTGATGCAGTCAAGCAGAGGCTGACGCAGAGTGTCTGGGAGCCACGCAGAGGCCAGCCAAGATGACGTTGGGACTAGGAGAAGTGCTGGAGAATTTTTCTCTCTGTGGGTAAGTCAGTTTGGCACCCTGTTGTACTGAAGAATTGCTGAATAATAAAATCTTACCTTATTGCACCAGTTTTACCACATTGGGTTTTTCCGGGGAATATTGTCCAAAATATTTATGTCAATGTGTTGATTCTTGTACATGTGTCTGTTTCTGTATTACGGTTTGATATCTGCAGCAAAATTTATTTTAATGTTTATTGAAGGAATTTCATAAATATCTTATTGAAGAATAAGTAGGAAAAGTAAATCAGATGTTGCAGTGAGGATTCTCACATTTTGTCATATAGCTCTTTTCCCTTTAGTGACTTGTAAATGTGGTTGATGGAGTAAATATTCCATGTGATAAATTTCTTTGTTACATTATGCTTAGGTGATGAGATAAATCGTGAGTCCATCACTGTGAAGATATCATTAGGTGGTCCTATTAGAAAGTCTTAATTTCTTTGGTAAAGGGTTGGTGATAGCCATTTATTCAAAGTTGCTTTAGGAGTTGTTAGTTCTTATAAAGGTTTGTTAAGAACTTTGCTGAGATTAGTGACCACTTGAAAGAGTTAAGAACAAAGGATGTCATATATCAATTAAGGGAAACTGAAAATGGATATTCATAGATATCAACAATTAATTGATGTATAATGAATGTAAGGGACTACGTATGAAGATAATCCAATATATCAATGAGAAGAATGAACATGTTCAGGTGGAGAAATATTGTTTACTTGTTACTTGATGAGGATGATCACTTATTACTTGATTGTTGGAATTTCTAAGTTTAACTCGTTAGAAATTCTTCCTGTTCTATCTGGTTTATTTCTTCCTACTTGTTTAATTACTTAGCAAGTTATTTACCATGTAAACACTGAAAATAAACACAAGTACAGTATCAACATCTACAGATCATCAACTGAGAGAAAACAAGCAAACAAGTGACACCATTATTTTTGGACCAATGTTCTCGGAAAAACCCAATGCGGGAAAAGTGGTGCAACTATTCAGAGGGTTTTATTATTATGCGGTTTTCAGAATACAACCAAGGTGCCAGAAATGGCTCACCCAACAGATAATGCCCTCGGCAATAGTACCTCTCCTTGGAGACAAATATTCTGGCTGAATAATCACCGATGAGTGATCCCACAGCAACAATTGCAGCTCCCACTACTCTGCGTCACTATGATGGGCATTGCGTCACCCTATCCAGCTCACCAGCACTCAATCTGTCCCACGAAATCCTTCCAGCTCCGTCTCTTGGCCCTGAGTCATCTCTGCTAGCCTCTGCGTCAACTTCTGGAGCTCTTGCGTCAGCCCCTAGACCCTCTGCGTCTCACACGCTGACCTTTCTTGGCTCTGTGCAACTCCTGGCTGCCTCTATGTAGCACCCAGCTGCCTCTGCGTCAACCTCTCTGGGCTCTGTGTTGTCTCTCTGGTACCAACTCTGCCTCTTTGCTATGTATTCACTGCTCCTCGCTGCTGATCATTGATTCTATCTCTCTTAGCAAACCCCGCTCTAGAGAATAGAATGACTAATCACTCTGGTGTATTCTTCAACTGACCCTCAAGCCTCTTCTTATACTTTTCTTGTTGGTCCATCAATGACCGAGATTAAATCTCTAATCAACAACTAAGATTAGATTTGGCTTGATCCATGACTTTTGGAACCTTCTAACCCAGTTTTATATTAATACGCATTAATATTTTAGTTTTTCTAAGTTTAGACTTAGGAACTCCATTAAAAATATTATTTATTTTAATATCTCCCAAACCGATTAGAATCTGCCCAAACCATTTCTGGGTCTTGGGGATCTCATGTGCTTTAGCCTCTCCACCAATTTTCATGGCTAGAGCACATTCGATGCTACCACAAATCAACACTTCCTCTTAGTGAGGACTGTGCTCTAGTAATACTGCACAATGAGCATCACCCTGATTATCTGGCATCGGTCCCTGTGCTGATGCTAGGCCTCCCTCCCAACATTCTCTACACTGCTGCATCCTGTACTGCTACGCATGGCTCTGCCACTGCCACTGCTACATCCGTACGACAACTCCCTTTGCATCCGTGCTGCTACTAGTTCATCCTCCCAACATTGCATCCCCTCTCATCATGCTGCATCGTGCTACTGCATACTGCTACTGCACTGCAATTCAGTTACTGAGAAGTAAATAACTGATCCCCCCAACCTCTGACATCCCTGTTAGGCTAGAAACACTCCCGATGCTGAAGCTCTCTCTACCGCTAACAAGTGCTCCCTCTACTGACCTATGCGCTGCTACTACAACTCCCTGCATTTCACGCTGTTGCACACCTCTCTGTGCCATCCTGCACTGGTGAAACACTCTCGTGTCTCTCACACTGTTGCACTTTTCTAGCTTCGCGCTGTCCGGGGACTCCTGCATTGTAGCACTCTCTGCTGCTCCATACGCATCCGTCTCTATCGACATCCTCTAGTCCTACTACTCCTCTTCAGAGCTCCCGTATCAAGGTATAATCCAAGAGGTTGGGTACCTGAAGGATCCTGCCTCTCATCGCTTGTAGTTCGTCAGACTACAACTCGATGTCTCCCCATTTCTTCTCAAGTGGCACATGAGCATTCATGGCACAATTGTCCTCCTCCTCGACTTCTTTCTCCGCCTTTGTGGGCGCTGCCTTCGAGTCTGAAGCCTCTCCCTTGCTCTTCTTCCTAGGACATTGGTTCACAAAATGACCCAGTTCCCCACAATGGAAGTACTTGACCTTGCAGAGGTCCTTTTTCTTCCTCTGCTCTTGCTTTCCCGCAGATGTTAGAGTCGCATCCTCTTCTTCCTCCTTCTTGATTCTGACCCCTTTATCGCTACTCTCTGCCTTGCTTAGTCGTCTGATCTCTTCTTAATGAAGAGCCGCCCACAGTTCTTCCCAATATGGAAGAATCGTCCTACCCAGTATGCTCTGGGCAAATACCTCCTAATCCTCGGAAACTGCATTCAGTGCGGTCCTCACTATCAATTCCTTATCCGGTGTGGCCCCTATGGAAGTTCGCTAGTCACGGATCTCCTTCAAGCGACCGAGGAAGACATCTATCTTCTCCCTCTTCTGCATCTGATGTGCCCTTAGCTAATTCTTTAGGAGCATCTTCCTCTGCACGGAAGTATGTTGGTAGAATGTCTTCAAAGCATCCCACATCTCCTTTGTCGTTTCCTTCTCGGCATTATGTGGTACCACATGATCCTTGACCTCATCAAGGATGATGCACTTAGCCTTCGCCATTGCCTCCTCGTACCTTTCCTTAGCTACTGAGTCAATTGAGACAACTGTCACTCTCGTGACGAATCCCTTGAGGCGATGTTTGTCTAGAATGGACACGATCCTGGCCTTCTAGACCACAAAGTTGGACGCTCCATCCAGCCTATCTTGATCTCTCAGCCCATTCACAGCCATCTCACTACTCTTCTTTCGACTCCTCCGAGACTCTCTACTTCCCTCCTCCTGAAATTCCTCTATTGGACCCCTGTTGAGTCTCTCAACATCCCATCTAGAAGTTCTCGGTTCGACTCCCTTCGAGTCTCGATTTCCCTTCTGGAAATCCCTCTGCCAATGTCAAGTTTCCCCACTTCGATCGTCTGTGCAACTGCACCACTGATCCAGATTCCTTGGCTAGAAATCCGCCTTGGTAGCAGCTCCCTCCACCTTGGTCTTGCCCTGTTAGGTACTGTTCTTACCATTGTACCCCACCAGCTTCACTTCACAAATTACCCACAGCCTCCTATACCCCAACAACTAAAGGATTGAGCGACTTGGCTCTGCGCAATCCTAGCGTCGGCAAATCAGCTCCCCCGGGAAACTACATCAGCCTTCTTGACCTCCGCGTGGCTCTGCATGAGCCTGATTTTGTCTCCCTTAGCTTCTGCGCTGTCTTTCTTTGGCGCAGAATGATGACGCAGTCCCTCTGTGCACTCCTTCCTCTGTTGCCTTCTGCAAGGATCAACTCTATCACTCTGGATAGATGAATTTGCTGCAAATGCTCTGCTCGGCTGATGCCTTCAGTTTTCCTGTGATCTGCAACCATCCTCTGATACCATGTTGGAATTTATAAGTTTAACTCATTAGAAATTCTTTTTGTATTATCTGGTTTATTTCTTTCTGCTTGTTTAATTACTTAACAATTTATTTACCATGTAAATACTGAAAATAAACACAAGTACAGTATCAACATATACAGATCATCAACTGAAAGAAAACAAACACACAAGTGACACCATTATTTTTGGACCAATATCCCCAGAAAAACCCAATGCGGGAAAATCGGTACAACGATTCAGAGGGTTTTATTTTTATGCAGTTTCCAGAATACAACCAGGGTGCCAGAAATGGCTCACCCAATAGAGAATGCCATCGATAGTAGTACCTCTCCTTGGAGACATATATTCCGGCTGAATAATCACCGGATGAACGATCCCATAGCAACAATTGCAACTCTCACTGCTCTGCATCACTCTGATAGGGACTACGTCACCCTATCCGGCTCACTAGCACCTAGTCTGTTCCACGAAATCCTTCCAGCACTGCCTTTTGGACCTGCTTCAACTCTGCTAGCCTCTGCGTTAGCTTCTGGAGCTCTTGCGTCAGCCCCTAGACCCTCTGCGTCTCACACGCTGGCCTCTCCTGGCTCTGCGCAGCTCTTGGATGCCTCTGCGTAGCAACCAACTACCTCAGCGTCAACCACTTCGGGCTCTGTGCTGTCTCTCTGGTACCAACTCTACCTCTCTGTTATGTATTCACTGCCCCTCGCTGCTGATCACTGATTCTATCTCTCTTAGCAGACCCTGCTCTAGAGAATAGAATGACTAATCACTCTAGTGTATTCTCTAACTGACCCTCAAGCCTCCTCTTATACTTTTCTCGTTGGTCCATCAATGGCCGAGATTAAATCTCTAATCAACAGCTAAGATTAGATTTGGCTTGATCCATGACTTTTGGAACCTTCTAACCCAACTTTATATTAATACCCATGAATATTTTATTTTTCTTAAGTTTAGACTTAGAAACTCCATTAAAAATATTAATTATTTTAATATCTCCCAAACCGGTTAGAATTTGCTCAAACCATTTCTGGGTCTTGGAGATCTCATGTGCTTTAGTCTCTCCACCAATTTTCATGGCTAGAGCACATTCGATGCTACCCCAAATCAACATTGATCAAGATGATCAAGTGTAGAGGAGGGGGTACATGTTAGCCCCAAAACAGTTATCATGGCCTATTTTGTTTTGTCTTATTTTTTCATCCTCTAGTTATTTATCAACGCGGTTGATGGAATGACGATTATATGTTAATGATGCAATCTCTTTATTACTTATGAGTTGGTCATGAATTAAGTCACAAGGTGACGAGGAATTCCTTATTACTAAGGCTTACTTGGGTGAATGGTTTTGTCCCAATTGTCATATCCATGGTCCTTTATGTGTATAGAGGACACTCCCCATTTCCAGTTGAGTTATCATCACAGGTTCAGGTAATATTATTGTATATTTTTTTGTCATACATTCATCTCAGGATAGAGTCTTGCTTGAACATGAGCTTAATGCAGTTTTCTGTGTTCTTATGGGTGCTGCTATGATTGTTCTTTTTGTCATGTTTATTTAAGTCATGCAGACACATTTTTTCAGTTTATTTTTTCATTATTGTTGCTGTAAACCTATGAGTTCAGATGAAATTCTCATTTCGCACGGCTTAAATGTGGCTGCTAGTCTCATTTGTTTCTCAACAAGTAATAAATGTTTTTGTACCTTTCGGAGACAAATATGGCATCACTTTTTTATCCTTCTTTCCATAAGGGATAAAGACTTTTAGAATAGAATTTTGTGCTGGATGAGAATTTACACCATAATTTGGAAGGTTCTAACATGACATTTGTTTTGTTTGAAGGTACGGGGTATTTGCAATACAATGTTTCATTTCCAAGACAAGATTCCACCAATTAACTATGTAACAAACATTGCTTCGAACTTAGAGGTAAGTAATCCTTTGTTGGTTTCAGTTCTTTTTATGTACAGATATTGCCTAATTTTGAATGGCTATTGGGTCCACAATTTCTGTCTTGTTTATTGTCATAGCATATACTATCATCATTTTCCTTGTTATCTATCTCACTTCTATTTTATTTACAATGAGAAATTTGAATATAATCTACAATGATTCCCTTTTATGAGGAGCTATGCATACTTCTTTCATGATCTCTTCTTAAAATTTTCAAGAATCAAATGATATTTGATCTACAGTTAAGTCTCTTACCCTTCACATCTTCAAAGAAAAGAAATTGAAGCAAGAAGAAAAAATGACAGAGAATAACATGGATATCATTTTTTTTGGTCAAAATAAATTTAAACATTTATAAACACTAACAATAAGCACACGCAATGTGGATATACCAAGACACCCAATTACAACAGCTAACATGCTTAGCACATCTAAGTTATAACTTATCATATGTTCATGCATGAGAAATGAAATAAAATTATACTCGTGTCCTTGATCAATATGCATGTCTATATGCATGTATGTATGTGTATATATGGATGTTTATGTGTGTGTTCATTAGGACTGAAACACAAATTAGTTTGCAAGTTAAATGCATTTAGGGTCTGATAGATACTTATCGTAAAAATGATATATACCTAAGCTAAGCATAGGTGTAAAACACTACATTAGAAAATGAAGAGGGAAATGATAACTAAAATATTGACGGGCTCCAGATCTCCTACATATTAATGCTACAAAATCTCAAGAGTACACTTTATCTTTATCAATTTGGGTGTGTAAGCTTCAAGATATCATGCACTCTATATTCAACTACAAAGGTGTGGTAGTTGGGAGAACACTAATCTCTAAAAATGCCTAACATTGGCTTATGCAAACCTGATTTGACTTGAATAAAAAGTAGCTTAACTAGCTGTGAATTGATAAATTAGAGCAACTATGTGAGCATTTTATGATGAACCCATAGTGGTAACTGGGTGGAACGGTGGTGTTCAGTAACACCCTTAAATAGTGAAGCACATCTTAATAAAAAGATCCCAAAGAGCATAATGTGCATATTGTTCATTGTCAAATGAGGCTAGAACCTCACCAATAAATAGTCTTTGGGTTTTCCTCTAAGACCCCAAAGTGTGGGACCGCAATAATTGCAATAACCACTAAACTGTTCAAAACAATATATGAAATGGTCCCAAAGGTCCCACAAATGCCTCAAGTTGGATTTACATTAAATATTCTCACATCCTTTCTTAAACACAACTTGGAGGATGTCTAAAGGTGGCGTTATCCCAACACCACCCATTAATTGTTGAAATTGTGGTGTTCTATGCTGTAACAATCACTTATTACAAAACCTCTTTATGCTGCAATATTAGATAAACAATTGTAGATAGAACATAAATCAAATGCACAATAGAAGACAAACAAAAATACAATGAGACATAAAGAATTTAAGTCCAATGACCAGGGCAAAAGCCACAAGGGAAAAACCCAACCAGATTCTTCTTCTATTAGAAATCAACTGTTCAGCAGAGATACAAAGTACAATGAGAGAGCAAGAGAATGAGTAAGTTCACCCAAATCTGAACAAGATATAGCATGAAGATCACTGGGAGCAGCAACATATGCACACACTGAATCAACCTTTCCTTCAACTAAATCAGCACTGAAACACTGAAGCACTAAATCAACCTTGGCTCACCAATTTCTGCTCTTACCCTCCAAGTCTCTCTCTCACAATCTTCTTTAACTCTCTCCACCTCTTTCTCAAGTTCAAATTCTTCTTTCACAATGCACAGGTAATGAGGGGAGAAAGAATGGGGCACATCTATATAGGAGGAGCAATGAATCCATGCCATAAAGGAGTAACTTGCATGCCAAGAGAGAGAGAGTAACATATGCCAATTTAGGAAGACTAACTTAGCCATTATGGAGAGAGACAATGCATGCCTTCAATGGATGAATCTCGCATGCCTTGAGTGTAACTCATGTCATTAAGGAGGTACACATGCCTTTGTAACTTATGCTTTTAAGAGAGAGTGTAACATATGCATTAAAAGGTGCGTAAGAGGAATCTTTTATGACATGCTTTTATTGAGTGTAAGAGAATCTTTTATGATGTGCTTTAATGAGTGAAAAAGAGTGTAAGAGAACATTACTAAGAGTCATGATTGAGTGCCTTGAAATTTCTTTTAATAATAATAATAATATTGATGATAAAATATTAAGTCGAGATTGAACTATTAGGATTGATTAATGATAAGAAGTGATTTTTCATCAACAATACCTATTTACCAATTGATGCAAGGCGATTTACTATCTTGAGCCTTTCTATTTTTAGACTTTCTATTTTTAGAAATTCATCCCTGAGCTACCAATTTTCAACATTAATGACAACTTCTTGTAGAGAACCTCTTTTAGTTTTGTTTGAAGCACTGGAAGTCTATAGGGCATTCCCAGGTGCCAATGGAAAGTACTACACCCTCTATGATTCCATTAGGCCCAATAGTATATCTGTCATCCATTTGGAATAATGTTTGGGTTTGTCTCAATTCGCGAAGGCATACTTGTTCATTGTTTCCTTCGTCATTACATTAATAATTTCCCTTAGATTGATCAATATGTTTTGAATCAATGTTCTATGCATGCAGACATCCATGATAGTACTAGGATCAAAATATTAGCGAGTGTTGAATTTTGACCACATTTTTATGAATATGATCATACATGATTGCATCTTTGAGCTCAACAAACTACCTTGCTGTCCATTTGATTGCACACCTCCCTATTCACTCGCTAATCTATAGCGGCCAACCAAATCATATTGTAAATGGGCTTGGTGAATTACAAAATATACCTAGCATTTGCGCAAAAATGATCATCAAGAATGGTGACTCCTACCTCTTGAAATTCATGTATATTAGATATGAATGCAACCTTGCCTTTCAAACCTTACAATGATTCACTTGAGACCATACTAGCCAATGTCTCTCTTATCTTCAAAAGGCACCTAAAAATGAGGTAATAGCTAGCAAATCTAGTCTTTACAACCTTAAGTATGTAATGTCCCCATTTTCAGTTTCCTTTATAGAACAACTAGGATGGATTTCTAGGGTACGCGATGGCCAGGTCACAAGCGCAGGATTACGTTATCAGATGTTCCAAAGGGGTTTTATGGGGTCTGATGGCATTCGCTTGGCATATTCCATCATTAGGGTTAGTTTCTCACAACTTTCTTTTGGCTCCGTTGTATTCCGATAATCCCATAAAATGGGGTTATTATTGAGCCTAACTTAATTAATTATGCTTAAGGTGGCATTCTGGGAGGAATATTCGATGGAAAACCTTAGTGTAATAGCTCGTTGGAACCAGAACGAGAAGATCTACAGGCTGGGATTATGAGAAGTGACTTCCAACAGCCAGAGAAAGTATGGTGGGTGATTTACCAATTTCCCGGATTAAAAGTGACTTTTATTAGTCACTTAATTAAATAAAATAAGGAGAAAATGATTAATTGAAGGAAAAAGGCCAAAAGTGACTTAAGTAGAATAAAATAAAATTAAAAGTCACGTAGATGAAGTCAAGGGGGAGACTTTTATTAGTCACACAATCACACAATCAAAATAAAATACTTCTAGAAGATTATAGATCTATTTATCGGCCCTTTAAAAGGAGGAGAATGAGATCATTTGGGACATCTTGGTTTTGTTGTTTATTTGTTGTAGTGAGGTTTGGAGAATGAAGTTCCCAGTTTCAGCAAGCCCCAGGACAAAAACCTTTGGGTTTCCATTGTGTGTATGTGTCGGACAAAACCCCAACACTCCTTGAGGAGACTTCATCCTGAAGTTTCATGGAGCTTCAGCAATATTGGAGTGAGGATCATTCAGATCCTCAACTAGTGCTTCATTTCTTTTTATTCCATCTCAACTATTTCTGTTGTAATAGCATATATCATATAAATGAAGCTAAGTTTCCAGTAATTGTTCCATTTTTCTCTAAGTTTGTAGTGTTTTTTATTCTAATTATCTTTGCTCTGCAATTTTGTGAAAATTGCTGTTGTTGTAAATTTTCAAAATTAAAAGAATTTGTTGTAAAATCCTTTAAGTATCTCAAGTCTGAAATTAGTGAATGAATGATACTTGAAAACTTGCAATTGTGAGAACAATGAATAGTAGTCCTCCTTCAGGGCTGCATATGATGCTGCCTTTTTTTTTTGGTTCGTAATACACAGTCCTCAATTATTTGGTCCTTATGCTACTGTGATCATTTTGTGAGGTCGACTTTATTTAGTGCTGCAAACATCTATACAATCTCGTGCCTGTAACAAATGATTTCATAGTTAGTTTGCACGCTATCTTGGAGCTTGAGTAGAGCTAGGACTGAAGACTAATGTGACCCTTATAATTTATGCCACCCTCATCGAATCCTGCTATTTCAGAGAATCAAGTCTGTCATAATGATTGATTTAACTGGCTCGAGATAAATCCGGTATAGGTCAAGGAAAGTCTATTGCTTGAACTTCTACAGATCTTGATAAAAAATGATAACATCGAACCCCAAGAATAGCCGAGAGATAGTCTAGAAAAAATGAGTAAGTTTCACTGGCCTATAGATAGATTAGTAATTTGAACGCAAGCCTTCGCAAATCTGTGAGCCTAGAGGACTACCACAGAAGGTAATCAACAAAGCTATTTGCGCTAGCTAAAATAATCTCAATGAACCAGGATATGAGGCAACCTCTTACTACTTTTGCTGAATTGAGATGGATGCAAGCAATTTAACCTTATTACTGACTTGTAGTGATGAAGTTTTGCTTGGATTTTGTTTCCCTAGAGGTCCAAAGGTGTGCTTCCTACAACACAACGAATCCCAAAAGAAACACCCAAAACTCCCAACAGATCCCAGAGTGATTTGCCATGAAAATGCTATTCGTGTAAGAACTCAACTCAACCCTGAGCCAAAAACCCTACCTTTTCTTTCGATAATTCACCACAGGGGTCTATAACAAGTTGCTTCTCACCTCTGATTAATGACTGGCCCACACTCCTTTTAAAACTAGACTTCGCTTGGTCTGCAATGAATTTGGATGCACTGTATTAAGAGTACCGAAAAGCTACACAATTCAACTGTATGATGCTTCTGTGATAGTATCATCAATTGCTGCTTACTTTGATAAGGGTCAAGACCATAGTAGAGTTTAACATATAGCCTTAGGTGTCCACTTGTAATTAATCAACGAATCCCTAAATCAAAAACAAAATCAATAGAGTGCCATACATAATATCCTTGAGCTGTCAAACAAGCTTCCATTTTGTCATTACAGAATACAAAACTTAATTCACTGAACATAGGAGTTAGACCATCTTGTTTCTCTTCGCCAATGGTAATAGAATCTGAAACTATGTCAATACCTGGAAGTACCTTTGATTCCTTTGAATGCTTGGCAACTTACTTCTTTGATTTTCCGATCTTTGTACTAAGAGATCTGCCTTCCAACTGTTAAGCTGCTACTAAAGGAACCTACTCTGATACCAATTGTTGGAAATACTAAGAAGGGGTGAATCAATAATTCTTTTTTTTAATAGTATTGAGTACATTCCACTAGGCACAATCGGTAACTTCATAGAAACTGCTGCCACTATGCCACCATTAGTAGAATTATTTCATAAGTGTCACACGGGCCAACATGTCTTCGGAGACTTGAACCCATGCTACTTGGGACAAAAATCGTGGACCATACCACTTGAGCTATGTTCCTTTGACAGTTAATCAATATTTCTTATCAATTAGTATATTTTTAATTCCATAGAGCATTAATTGTTGTTAGCATTAGATAAACATAAACACCAACAACACCATTGAACAATGCATAACAAATAGAGAGAATAGACACAGATTTTTAGGTGGAAACCCCTCCGGGACAAAATGTTAAAATTGGCATCTAGGGCCAAACTCCACCTTGGACAGCTCATATGATGCAACTGATATTTTTCTTGGACTCCTCTTTCCGAGAGGTGTAGGATTGATCTAAAGATCATCTCATCCTGACATGTACAAATGGAATAATGAATTTATTTCGTTTATGGACAAATTGTCAAGGTCGGCCAACAACCTAATGTAGGCTCAGAAGCCCAAAAGACACGTCTATTCATTCTCAACGTTGCATATAAATAGAAGGAGCATCTACCTCATTTGGACACTCATCACTCACATCTCTCTCTCATTTGATTGGGTCGTACACATTTATGGGTAGCCTCTCTCTCCACATGTGCGAACGACAAGTCTGCAATTTTGTTTTGGGTGTTGACCGAATTACAGAAGGGTTTGACCAGCGTTGACCGAGCTGCAGTTGACTGAGTTTGATTGCATTTTTCTTGTGGAATATTCTATTTGGTCAGGCCGCATTTCTAGGCACAAAAATCGAGGCAATCTGAGCTGTTTGACCAGTATTGACTGCAAAAAAGTTGACTGCAGGTTTGACCTCTACGTTGACCGAGTTTGACTGATATTTTTCAGACTATTTTGCTGTTGGAGGCCAAGTTGACTGGGTTTGACCAAGCTGATTTGGAGGAAAAATTCTGCCACGTTGACCAGTGTTGACTTTTTTGGTTAGGGCTTCCTATTGGCTGCTATTTGATTGGACAGATTTTGACTTTGATTAGGCAAGTTAATTTTTTATATTGTACTCTCTCTTTGCTGAAATTTTGAAGAATAATAAGAAGAATTGATCAAAGGGTTTCCCCACATTGGGGTTTGTCCTTGGAATGCGCCACATCTTGTGTCCTCTTGTGTTGGCTTGTCTTCTACTATTTTTATTTATGTTCTATCTACATGTACTATCATGTCAATGTGATTGCTAATCTAGAAATTGATATTGGGCTAATAAAAAAAATTGAAGTAAATTGCTCTTAAGCATAGAACATACCATTGTTATCTAAAATTAACATGGTATTAGAGTTGAGGCAAAGACAAAGCCCAATCAAGAGTGAGAAGAGAAATCACTGAGATCTATTGATCAAGGACAAGATTCAATCGCCTCTTCATCCTACTTCAAATTTGATGACAAGCTTCATGTTAAGTCTGATTATCATACATCGAAGATGTCTCTTGATTTGACTTTAGAAGAGCAAGATGTTATGGTCTATGTGCAGGGAAAGATTACTGAACCTCCTTCAAATGCATTGGAAGTCATTAAGACAAAGTACAAGAAAGATGAAGTCAAAGCCAAGAAGATCATCAGGGATTCTATTCATAAGCATTTAGTTAATTTACGTCTCCGATTTGAACACATCAAAGGAGATATATGACAGGTTGGTTGGCATGTTCAAAGCTAGCAATGCAAACCAAGTCCTCTTTCTCAAGAACAAATTGAAGGCCATAAAGAAGGGAAGAGGTGAAGATATTCAATCCTACTTCATGAGGATTACTGAGATAAAAAATGATCTACTTTCAATAGGAGAAGTTATTGCTGATAGGGAATTCACTCTCATTTCCCTTGGAGGATTCCCTTGTGAATGGCACGTGTTCAACACTACTATCCTTAACAACGATAGGATTCCAGGTTTTGAAGAATTGCTGACTAGATGGTCTTAAGAAGAGACAAGGATGATGGAAATGGACATGCCTTCAAATAGGAATGATCCTACTGCATTCTCTGCTCATGCTAAAAAGAAGAACAATGCAGGTTCAAAGAAGCAATATTAAGGAAGACCGAGATTCAAAAATTGAGGGAAGGGAAGATGCTTCATTTGTAACAAGTTTGGCCACTATGCTAGGGAGTGTCCTAATAGAAGGGACACACCTCATGATGATGACAACCACAACAACAATTTCAAGGGCAACAACAATCAAAGGAATGGTAGATTCAACAACAAAGGAAAAAGGAATGCTCCCGTTACTCAACATGGAAATGGTCGACATCCCAAAAGATCAAGAAACTCTAGGTATGGTGAATCTAATGTTGTTGATAACAAGCAAAAATAATTTTATCTTATATCTGCCATCTTTGCTGCCTCTCCTTCGAATACCTTGGGAAATTGGTCAATTGATAGTGGTGCCTCAAGGCGCTTCACTGGGTATGAGGAAGCTCTTTCAAATCTGATAGAAAAGGATACAAATTTGGAAATCATTCTTGGAGACAATGCCACCTTTCTCGTGAAGGGAGTTGGGAATGTTACTCTTCAATTGAATCAAGGTAACACCATTCATCTACAAGAAGTTCTATATGTACTTGATCTAAAGAAGAACCTGGTATCTATCTTGGCGATGGAAGACAAAGGATTGAAGGTGGCATTCATTGATGGAAAGGTACGTGTTTGGAAAAGGAATTTCAAAGATGCATTTACTCTTGGATTTAGGGTTGATAGCCTATATCAAGTTGGAGGAAGCCCATTGGGAGTTGTGTCTTGCGACACATCTCTCCAATCCGAATTATGGCACTGGAGGTTTGCTCATCTACATTATAAGGCTCTACCTGATGTGAGGAAGATGGTGACAGGTATGCCCGAATTTAAAGTAGAACATGAAGGTGTTTGTCAGGGATGTGCCGAAGGAAAACATACTAGGGGATCACTCCTCTCAAGTGATAGCAAGACTACCGACACATTGCAATTGGTTCATTTTGATCTATTTGGTATGATGCCCGTGACATCTTTGGGAGGATATTTATATTATGCTATCTTTGTGGATGATTTCTCTCGCAAAACTTGGATACATTTCTTGAAGAAGAACGCCGAAGTATTCTCATGGTTCCGTTCTTTCAAAGCCTTGGTCAAAATTTAAGCCGGGAAGAAGATCAAAATATTGAGGGCCGATAATGGAACCAAATATGAATCAAGTGAGTTCAATGACTATTATAGAGAAGTTGGCATTAAGAGGGAGACTACCACTGCATATACTCTTGAGAAAAATGGTGTTGCTGAAAGGAAGAACTGTTCTATTATAGAAGCCACTCTCGTGCGATGCTTCATGATCAAAGCCTTCCGAATTTCTTATGGGCGAAAGTTGTCAACATTGCTGTGTACGTTCAAAATAGATGCCTTCATCTAGCATTGGACTCCAAAACTCCCGAAGAAGTTTTCACCGGTAAGAAACCTGATGTTTCTCACTTTAGAATTTTTGGTAGTCTCGTATATTTTCATGTGCCGAAAGAAAAGAGAAGCAAATTGGAAGCATCTAGGAAGAAAGGAACATTTGTGGGTTACAATGAAACTTCGAAGGCATATAAAATCTATGTGCCTGGTCAAAGAAAAATGGAGATAAGTCATGATGTCACCTTTGATGAAGATGTTTCCCTTGGAAAGATTAGTAACATTCCTATTCCAAGGAAGGACAAAGAAGCAGATTCAGGAAATAAGGGAGAACCGCAGGATGAGCCGATGCCCGATGTTGAAGGACCAGTTGATCCCATCGATCCACCTCCTCATGAGCCCTCCTCCTCAAAAAGGAGACCCTCATGGCTTAGGGAAACTCTCGAAGATGCCGAGAGACATGTTGCTCCAAGGGGGACATTTCGTGAAAGTAAGAAGCTGAATAGGTACCAAGGGTATTTAACTGCCATGAGCACCATTGTTCAATCTGAGCCTTGCACATTCGAAGAAGCTGTGAAGCACCAAGTTTGGAAGGATGTTATGAACGAAGAGTATGAGTTGATTATGAATGATGTCTGGGATTTGGTCCTTAGACCCAAGGACAAATCTGTTGTCACCTCAAAATGGCTCTACAAGGTCAAGCATGGAGCTAATGGAAGTGCTGAAAAGTTCAAGGCTAGATTTGTTGCTCGAGGTTTCTCTCAAAAGGAAGGTGTGGACTACGATGAGATATTTGCACCTGTTGCCTGATATACCACCATCTGTTCGATTATATCCCTTGTTGCCTCGCAAGGATGGAATCTACACTAGATGGATGTCAAGACAACCTTCTTGCATGGTTCAATTAACGAGGAAGTCTATGTAGAACAACCTGAGGGGTTCGAAGTTCACGATCGTTAGACACATCTATGCACGCTGAAGGAAGCCCTCTATGGGTTGAAGCAAGCTCCCCAAGCTTGGTATGAGAGGATCGACAACTATCTGATGAAGTTGGGTTTTACAAGAAGTGAAGCTGATCCAAACCTTTACTTTAAGGTTGAGAATGACAAACCTCTCATCTTGGTACTTTTTGTGGACGATCTCTTTCTGATAGGTGAAAACCCTCTTATTCATCAATGTAAGAGGGAGTTGGCTTCCGAGTTTGAAATGAAGGACCTAGGACTGATGCATCATTTTCTATGGTTGGAGGTTTGGCAAAAGGCAGGTGAGATTTTCCTTTCTCAATGAAAATACATTGCGAAGCTATTTGAAAGATTTGGGATGGTGGACTGCAAGTCTGTGACTACTCCGATGGAACTTAACTTCAAGAAGTTATGCACAAGTGCTGCTGGGCCCGATTTGGGAAATCCTTTTGAG
This sequence comes from Pinus taeda, assembly GCA_000404065.3. NCBI lineage: Eukaryota > Viridiplantae > Streptophyta > Pinopsida > Pinales > Pinaceae > Pinus > Pinus taeda. The sequence goes on from APFE030846171.1 coordinate 157,975, forward strand.
TATCGTCAACTCGTGAGGGGGTCCCTAATGTTCTTAGTGAACTCCCGTCCGGACATATGTTTTGCAGTGAATACATTGAGTCAGTTTATGGTCGAGCCTCATCACATACATTGGATTGTTGCCAATAATCTCTTGAGATATGTCCAGGGTACAATGCCCTATGGACTGAGATACACAGCCGAGAATGTAAGGCTCCATGGTTATTCTGATGCTGACTAGGCTAGCAGTGTGGTGGATCGTAAAAGCACATCGAGATGTTGCTTCTCTCTAGGTTCTGCTTAGATATCCTGGATGAGCAGGAAGACGAAGTCGGTTGCTTTGAGCACCGCTGAGGCCGAATATATTGCTGCTAGTGTGGCTTCCTGTGAAGCTGTTTGGTTGAGGAAGCACTTTAGTGAGTTGTTTGAACTTTGGGCATGTGCTGGATACCACCATGATCTTTTGTGATAACCAAAGAGGGATTCATCTTTCTGAGAATCTCGTGTTTCATGCCCACTGCAAGCATATTGACATCAGGTACTACTTTATCCGGGATATGGTACAACGAGGAGCAATAAGGCTCCGTCATATTGGGATTGATGATCAGGTCACAAATAGTCTTACGAAGTCCCTGGAAGGTCAAATTCTTAACCTTTCGTGAACAACTTGGAGTCGTGGAGAGACCCTCTTATGAGGGTCCCATTTGATTAGGATATCGAGCTCTGGGAGCTCCGGGGGGCTTGGGGTACTTCTTGGAGGATGAGCGACCATAGGGTGAGTGGCTCACCTTCCCCTAGTGGTGCGCGATGTACAAGGTGAGTGGTTCACCTTCCCCTGTGATACCCCATGATGGTTGAGATATGCATAGGATGAGTGGTTCACCTTCTCCTACCGATACATCCTACCTATTCAATCTGGAACTCATGGGAAGTGCCTCTCATCTGGCCAATGAGTAGGGAAATGAGGATAGGGACCATAGTACTACCGATGGACATATCACGTACTACCGTACTCCCTATGCTAGGATGTTTGATATTGATCTGGGATCAATGGAGACTGACTTCGGGTCAGTGGAGAGTGGTATGATACACTCTCGATTATTGGAGACTAACTTCGGGTCAGTGGAGAGTGGTATGATACACTCTCGATTATTGGAGACTAACTTCGGGTTAGTGGAGAATGGTATGATACACTCTCGATCATTTCTTCTTCATTCTTTCTTCATGGTTCAATAGAGCAGAGTAGAGCAGGGATGACAGGGATGATATAGATTGTCAGATAGTTTGGCAGGTGGAGTTCTTCCTAGTTGAGAGGGAGTGTTAAAATTGGCAACTAGGGCCAAACCTCACCTTGGATAGCTCATATGATGCAACTGATATTTTTATTGGTTTCCTCTTTCCGAGAGGTGTAGGATTGGTCTAAAGATCATCTCATTCTGACATGTACAAATGGAATTATGAATTTATTTTGTTTATGGACAAATTGTCAAGGTCGGCCAACAATCTAATGTAGGCTCAGAAGCCCAAAAGACATGTCTATTCATCCTCAACGTTGCATATAAATAAAAGGAGCATCTACCTCATTTGGACACTCATCACTCACACATCTTTCTCTCATCTGATTGGGTCGTACACATTTCTGGGAAGCCTCTCTCCACACGTGTGAAGGACAAGACTGCAATTTTCTATTTTGGGTGTTGACCAAATTACAGGAGGGTTTGACCAGCGTTGATTGAGCTGCAGTTGACTGAGTTTGACTGCGTTTATCTTGGGAATATTCTGTTTGGGAAGGCCGCATTTCTAGGCACAAAAATCGAAGCAATCTGAGCTGTTTGACGAACGTTGACTGCAGAAAAGCTGACTGCAGGTTTGACCTCTGTGTTGACCGAGTTTGACTGATATTTTCCGGACTGATTTGGATTGCTATTGGAGTCCGAGTTGACTGGGCTTTATCGAGCTGATTTGGAGGAAAATTTCTGCCACGTTGACCAGTGTTGATTTTCTGGTTAGGGCTTCCTGTTGACTGCTATTTGTCTGGGCAGATTTTGACTTTGATTGAGCAAGTGAATTTTGTATATTGGACTCTCTCTCTGCTGAACTTTTGAAGAATAATAAGAAGAATTGATTAAAGGGTTTCCCCACATTGGGGTTTGTTCTTGGCATGCGGCACATCTTGTGTCCTCTTGTGTTGGCTTGTCTTCTAGTGTTTTTATTTATGTTCTATCTGCTTTTACTGTCATGTCAATGTGATTGCTAATCTAGAAATTGACATGGGGCTAATAAGAAAAATTGAAGTAAATTGCTCTTAAGCATAGAACATACCATTGTTACCTAAAATTAACACAAAAAGTACCAAACTCTTCTTAATATTGGTCTTCACTAAGATTTACATCAAGTTTTCAGCTCCAACTGAAGGAAGCTCCAACCCCTTGGTTTACAGGCTCCAACCCCCTGGTTTACAAGCTCCAACCTGTAGGATGCTCGAACGCCGTGTTTACCAACTGCAACTGGGAGGACACTTTGAAGCCCTAGTTTACAGGCTCGAACACGAAGGACGCTTCAACACCCTGTGCACCAGCTGCAACTGAATAGACGCTCCAATGCCCTGTGCAAGCTACAACATGCTCTAGCACCACCTTGCTACCCTGAAGTGTTCTCAAACTCCAACTTGAAGGAGACTCCACTCTCTTGCCTTGCACCACCCGACCACCCTGATCAGCTAGCAGACCACGTTTCACAATTTTCAGAGTGGATCCCCCTGTGCTCTGAATCGATACAAAAGAACTGCAATACAATCTCTGTCAATCAAATATTCCTCTGTACATCAACCTCTAGTTGTCAATGTCAACCACTTCTATCTCTGTCGAAACTGCATATCAAATGTAGCTTCACAGCTATAACCAACACTGCTTGTCGTATAGATAAATCTGTTAATAGCTCAAGTAGAAGTATGTCCAATCATGAACACAATAATCTACAGCGTATCTGCTCTGGCATCACAAACTTGTAATTCTGTCATTGCTCTTACTGTTTACTGGTTCTTACGAGCACAAACCTAGATAGCACCAATCTGTCCTGTGCCGAGCCTTTAACTGTCCCAGCTGTTGCAACAAAAACATACAAGTCCCTTCTGCTGTCTCAAATCCTTGGCACTGTTACAATTCTCAATTCACATCACAATAAATGTCATTTATCAGCAAGGTCATAGTCAAAATCACTATTACTGTCATTCATCAAGGTTATCTGTTATTATCAAGGATAATATTGTTGCAGGGAGTCGGGACACACTGTCATAAATATTACTATGTATCACACTATCTCAAACAGTCCAAACCTTGGCTGCTGCTATCCAATTTCCAACAAGCTACCAATACTGCGACTTACTGTCATATACCATATGTATCAATGTCACTTCAAGTTTTCACAGTTATCCTTCCTGCAAACTCTGGCACACATTCTTTGTACACCCAGTCCACTGTCACTGCTCAACATCAGTACATAAATACCTCTTCTTCATTGCCTATCACATGCTACAAAGAAAAACCCTTGCACAATCCAAGATACCAAATCTGCTCTTGTTTAACCATAGCAATAAGTTTCTGTGTTGACAACTCTGCAAAACAGGACTATTACTGTTTATGACCAGATGAACTTTGAACCGGACTGCTTCATGATGCTTTGCCACTTTGAGAATGATTGAAGAAACAAATAATGAGTCTTCTTACAGCTGGACAACTTCAACAGATGCAAGAGAATAATGATACTTTGTTAAGTTTCGGTATGTTCTATGCTAGAGCAATTTATTTAAATTTTCACAGTTAGCAATCACATCAGCATTAATATAAACTGCAGATAGAACATAAATATAAAACGCAGAAGACAAGCCAAGACAAGAGGACACAAGATATGGCGCGAGCCAGGGACAAACCCCACAATGTGTGGGGAAATCCTTTGATCAAATCTTCTTTTATCTTCAAAGTTCAGCAGAAAAGGAGAGAGAGAGAGGGAGATAATACATTTACAACAGAAGTCAACACTTTGACTTATCTAGATCTAGCATAGATCATTTCTTATAACGATGAGATCAGTTGAAGATATTCTGCTGCAAGGTGACTCCTTCACCTATCATTGTTCTGCATCTCGTCCATTTGCTGCACCTGATTGTGTAGCACCATCAAGCTGTATCATGCTAAATCACGCTGCCCATATATCATGTATCATTGTGCTGCCCATGATGCTGCTGCCCATGTTCCATGTATCATTGTGCTGCCCATCCACAATATCTCATACATCATGTTGCTGCCCAAGACTGCATTATATATATGTCTCCAGATCACACAATTTTCTTATCTCTATGCCATAGAAGTTTATATACCTAGGCAATATCACTTTTGAACACTGTATATAATCCCTGATGATCCATTATCTGTCTATATACAGCTGCTGTCCAATAGCATATATATTTGCATTCTAATATCTGTCTGCATACAGTTGCGTTCATATATGACTGCGTTCCAATAACATCATGACAGCGTTTTTGAACAGCGTATATATATACCTGCGGGTTGCTATGTTGCTACGTGCCATGCTGCGTTCCATTGAACGTGAATATATTTCTCATGAACAGCGTGTATATATATATATAGCATGTATAACATGAACAACGTTGAATGTGTGTTAATGACGTTCCAGTCATCATGTTGAGTGTCCATGAACTGCGAGTAATCCATGTGACAACGGATCCAAAGTTATGGCATGATCAACGTTCCATATATAATACAAACGGAGGGCTTCATACCTTGGCTGTAGCGATCCATATATAACTGCGATTTAAACTGTGGGTTCCGTATATGATTTACACTGCCAGATCCACATACATCGAGAGTGTCAACAATTCTGCGTGCCATGTATGCACCATACCCTGCATATGAGTCTTTTATATATTTCCACCTGCTTGTATATATATCCACAAGTAGCGTATTAATACCTCCAGCGCATCATGACTACATTGATGCGTCCAAATGCCTCCACGAGCAGCGTATATATAACTGCGTTGATGTGCGTATAGTTGCAGCGAATATTATTGCCTATGTATTATATCATTGCCTGCATCCTGATTATGAACAGTGTGTAGATATTACCACTTCATCACTACGGCTCATTACCAGCGTATATATATATATATATACATGAGCAGCGTATAGTGTATATGGTTTCCCAGGTGTCAACGTATAGGGTTTCACCATGTATCAGATTTCCTTAACAGTGTATCTGGTTTCTTTGAACAGCATATAGAGATTCATCATTTGCTAGAAAATAGATGTCTTCTTGTCTTGCGTAGGATTAGGGCATCATTTAGCAGCTAGGGCATCATCCTCTTTGGTATCTCTCCTTCTCCAAAAACCCAAGACGTGGAGAGGAGATCACTAAAGAGTGTGTTGAGCTAATGACTCCAAATCCTCTCTTATTTATACTAAAGGCGGATGATTGAATAGACATGACGTTTGGGCTTCTAGAGCCTACATAAGAGCTGGTTGGCTTGATAATAATTATATAAACAAAATAAATTCATATCTCCATAAATACTTATTGGAATCGGATGATCTTTGGATCAATCCTACACCTCTCGACGAGAGGGATCCAATAAAAATATCAGCCGCCATAAATAAGCCGACCCACATGGAGTTTGGCCCTAGTTGCCAATTTAACATACTTTTCTATTGTTATCATTGTCCAGATCCCATGAGATATTCAACAATAGTTGCCACTGTGCTAACTATCTCAAGTCTGCAATTAGTGAATGAATGATACCTGAAAGCTTCCAATTGTGAGAACAATGAATAGTAGTGCTTCAAGGCCGCATGTGATGTTGCCTTTTTCTTTTGCTTCGTAATGCACAGTCCTCAATTATTTGGTCCTTATGCTACTGTGATCATTTTGTGAAGTTGACTTTATTTGGGGCTGCAAACATCTATACAAACTCGTGCCTATAACAAATGATTGTCATACTTAGTTTGCACGCTATCTTGTTAGCTTGAATAGGGCTAGGACTGAAGATTAATGTAACCCTTCTTATAATTTATGCCATCCTCATCGAATTGTGCTATTTCAGAGAGTCAAGTCTGTCATAATTATTGATTTAACTGGCTCGAGATGAATCTGGTATAGATAAGGGAAAGTCTATTGCTCGAACTCCTACAGATCTTGATAAAAAATTATAACACCGAGCCTCAAGAATAACTGAGAGATAGTCCTGAAACAAATGAGTAACTTTTGTTGGCCTTCAGATAGATTAGTAATTTGAACGCAAGCCTTCGCAGATTTGTGAGCCTAGAGGACTGCCACAGAAGATAATAAACAGAGCTATTAGCCCTAGCTAAAATGATCTCAACGAACCAGGATATGAGGCAACCTTTTACTACTTTCGCTGAATTGAGATGGCTGCAAGCAATTTAGCCTTTTTACTGGCTTGTAGTGATGAATTTTGCTCAGATTTTGTGGCTGTAGAGGGCCAAGGATGATCTTCTTGCAAAACAACGAATCCCAAAAGAAACACCCAAAACTCCCAACAAATCCTAGGGTGATTTGCCACAGAATTGTTATTCTTGTAAGAACTCAACACAACCCTGAGCCAAAAACCCTACCTTCTCTTTTGATAATTCGCTACAGGAGTCTATAACTAACCGCTGCTAAAAAATGATTAATGACTAGCCCATGTTCTTGTTAAAAGTAGACTTTGCTTGGTCTGCAATGAATTCATATGCACTGTATTAAGAGTACCGAAAAGCTCCACAATTTGACTCTATGATGCTTCTGTGATAGTATCATCAATTGCTGCTTGCTTAGATAAGGATCGAGACCATTGTAGAGTTTAACATATATCCTTAGATCTCCACCTGCAATTAATCAGCGGATCCCTAAATGAAAAATAAAATCAAACCCTAGTCACTCGAATAATGCTTCCTTTCTCCGCAGGGCCGAGAGTAAATTTCAGATCAAAGTTCAGTAATGATTTTTCGTTTTAAGTTCATACTTTTGAGGATGAAAGGAGTGCCCTTTTTATAGTTTATGGAGGGGCTTCTAAGAGTGAGCCATAGGAGGAGTTTCAAGATGGTAATCCCCTTTTGAAATTAAATTTTATTTAAACTTGTAGCCCAAGGATCAAGTCGTCTACCTTTAGGTTCCAATTTGACTTTGAAGTCAAGGACCTTTTGAAAATATAAAATAATTTTCAAAGCCCTTCAAGAATAAGTTAATGCGTAAATTAAGGAAAGCCCAACTCCCTTGATGTGAAAGATATGCTGGTCAATGAAAGATTGCCACATCATCTCCTTGTGGGGATTTTGCCCCCAAAGTGGGTCCTTATTGTTCAATCTGGCATAACTCACAAACTTTGAGGCCTCTCGTGACGTGCCACATTCCACCAGAATCAGCTCGATGAGGAGAATCCAATGATGAGGATCTCTAAGGGAAATTCAATGATTTACTTCTTCAGAAAACTCTAACAAGTGTAGAGTATGTCCATCATCTAGGGAATCCAAACCCTAGAGCTAGGGCTTCCAACCATCCTTCAATGGAGCTTCCAACTTGATGCAATCCAAAAAAATATAAGAACATTCATTAACTAACGTTGGCATCAATGACAACACCCTTCAACAATCTCCCACTTTGTCATTAATGGCAACACATGTACTCCCCCTACGATCACTGCTCCCCTTGACTTCGTGCCTCAGTCTTATTCTCTTGATTTCTCTCCCCCTTTGACATCAATGGAAAAGGGCGACTCCCTTGAAAATATGCCTAATTTTGTGGTCCTATAACCTGCTTGTACTCCCTTAACGAAATGATTTCCTCTATCTCCCTGCAAGATGTCTGTCTTCTTTTAACTGCTTTTCTTCCTTAATGCTTGCTACATTAGACAACCTATCTCCCCCTGTTATGTCATGCTTGATACTGATTGCCATTGTTGATTCTACTTGTCAATATGGATCAACTTTGCCTGCCAAAACTGTTACTCCACTGAAACTACTCATAGTGCTGAACAAAAACTTCTTTATATCTGCCACTGCACATACTCTGATCCACCTTGTTGAAGTGTAACTAGGTTCGGTCTTCATAAATGTACTTTTGATATTTGTACTTATTCAAGAAAAGAAATATTATTTTTATAATATGTGACAATGAGTTTCTTGCTCATTGTACTAGGTCTAGCACATGTCAAAGTGCTATAGGTGAGTCAAATAGTCAAGAGAAAATATTGAAGGCCTTAAGGGCATGTTACACTATGTATAAATATATATTAAAGTCAAAGGGAAACCTCCAAGCAAAGTCAAGTCTACTCCTAGGCAATGACACCTTCAACAAGCTCCTTCAAGCATGCTACAACACCATGGAAACTATCTGAAGTCTGCTCAACAAGTCAGCCACCAAACTGCCCTCAAAGTCGGCCTACAATTAAGAAGACAAGTCGGCCTAAATGCAGTCAGTTAAATCGACTTAAATGGAGGGACAATCCTCTACTTATAGAGGTTGTCCACTTCGAAGACAATGCATCAATTGTGCTCTGAAATCCGCAAGAGAAAGAGAACAAGAAAGTTGAAGGAAGCCAAGGTAAAGGGGCTACTAGGGCAGCAAAGAGAAGAGGAGGAACAACGAAGAGTAAGGGACTGTTTTTAGGGTATACATAGTCACATGTGCGAGGGAATGAAGGACAGTGTGCGGCTATAACAATAGTAAGATCACAGTTGGATATTTTTGTTTGTTTGGGGCTAAATTTAAAACTAGGCCCATAAAGGCCTCCTACTCCAATGTGGAAGAAGGACATCAAGCGAAGTAAGAAAGAAGGAGACCAAAGTATAAAGGACTGTTTCTAGGGCTAGAAATAGTCGCACATGCGAGGTGTAGTAAGGGTATGTCTGAGCCATAACAACAACTAGTGAACAGTTGATTGTTTGGATGAGAGATCAAGCCTACAAGGATTCGCAAGCCTAGCGAAGGAGCCTATCTCTCTAAGGTAAAAGGACTCTAATTGGAAGATGAAGTGCTAGAAGACAAAGTGTCGGAAGAAGTGCTAAGGTATATGGTGCAGAAAGAAGTAAAGACTTGACTTGTGCTGGGAGGATCTCTTAGTCAGGGGTCTAGGGTTTGGCATTGATCAATAGAAGCTTCAATAAGAGAAATGCTGTAAAGGGTTTTCCTCTCAAGAGAAGAGAGGTTTTGGCCCTAACAGAGAGCCAACATCTTGTGTTCTTGTTTTTATGTTTTGGTAGCGGTTTGATGAAGTACACACATATGCACTAATAAGAAGAAGAAGAATAAGCTAATAAGAAAAGTAAAAAGACTTCACAAATGGTTATCAAGTAACGAAGAATCACACTACACTACTTTTCCCTAAGATTCTTCAACATTGTGTCAGAGCTAAGGTGACACATCAAGGAAAGGGAAACTCAAGAACACTCCTCAAGGAGAAGCATCTACAAGATTGAAGAATCAAGCCTATAAGTTTCAGTCACTTCAAGGTCAAGAAGGGTCTACAATGCATCATTCACCAAGGAGGTCTACAAAGCTAGAAGAAGAGCCTTATATAAAGGCACCCACAAAGAAGGGTAGATTGAAGCAGGACCTACAAGTTTTCAAACAAACCTCATCACCAAGCAAAGTCCACTTGAAGAAGGCAACTTGAAGAACATCAAGATCCAGGGAAGACAAGCCATAAAGCCTTCAAGGAGGAAGCAAATCCATTACATCTCAAAATCTATCAAGTAAGTACATGTCCCCTTCTGAATATACATCAATGTCTTTTTGCAAGGAAAGCAATAAATTGGTAGGTACCAATAACTTTCTTGCATGGAAGAAGAGGATTGATCTACTACTCAAAGAGAATGAACTCCTAGAGCATGTAAAAGGGAATATTGCTATCCTTGCTAAGGAACAGACTCAAGCCTAAGCCAAGTACAATAAGGATGAGACAAGAGCGCAAAGGATTATGATAGAATCAATCAAAGACTCTCTCATTCCTTATGTCTCCAAGTTTGAGACATTAAAATAAATTTATAATAAGCTAGTAGAGCTATTCTCGGTATCCACAAGCAGAGAAGTAATATCTTTGAGGAATGAATTATACAAGATAAAGATAACAAAGGAAGGAATAGCTCCCTACTTCATGAAAATCTTTGAAATGATATATCAACTTCAAGGGCTTAGGGAAGTCATGTCTGACAGAGAAATGACAACTGTAGTACTCAATGCTCTACTTGAGGAGTGGGGAAACTTCACATCTAGCATATATGCCAAGAAGGAAGCAACCACTCTTAGTGAAATGTGGTCTCTATGCAGAACAGAGGAAACCAAACTTAAGGCAAAAGAAGATGTGGGATCAAAGGAGCAAGCATTTGCTACCATGGCCGAAAGAAAGGGTAGATTTGGCAAGTTTGGTCCACGAAGAACAAACAACAAAGACATGTCCAAGATCCAATGTTTTGGATGCCAAGAATATGGACACTACAAAAGGAATTGCCCTAAGCTTAAAAGCGACAACACAAAAGGAAGAGGGAAGAAGCTCACATAACTCAAGAGATGAAAGAAGAAGGAAAGAAGCAAAAGAAGGAAGATCCTCCGGATCTCTATTGTGACTAGGTCAAACTCTTTACCTCCAGCGTTATTTCCAAGTTTTGAGTTGAATAGGAGCATGTAGAAATAAATTAAAATTGCATGGCTAGAAGCATCCTCTAGAATCTAGCAACATGATGTACATAGAGTTCTAGATACTCATGTAGATGTAGCATTTATGATAAGAACAAAAATGCATAAGTAAATGTATCTTCTAGAATATAGGAGCATGGCAGATATAGCTCAAGATATCTGTGTAGAAGAAGCATACCTAAGGTAGGACCTCATACATGATAGAAAATTGATCATTATAAGAATCTTAAAAGACCTACATCATCAAAAGAGAGGAAACATTTGCAACGCAAGGATCTTAAAGATCCTATGATGGAATCTTCAAAAGAAGGTTCATGGACCAAAGTAGATGTCTCATCGGGAATCCTATTCATGGGTTTCAAGAAAAGAATGATACGCAGGCAAGCTAAGATGAAGCAAGAAGGGCCACACCAACGGATGATCAAAGGAGAATCAAGATGAGGTATGCATGCTTTAAAGTTTAACTCATGTTATCATTTGTATATTATTAAGTCATGGGTATAGTTCTATAACATGATCAAGCATGAAAGAATCTATTTCACAAAGAACATGCTTGAAGGCATGTACCACAATGCAATGAAGGTCAACAAAAGAATATGTGCACATAAGGAACATAAGATTGCTGACTAAGAAGCAAGAATAAATGCTGACAAGTCCAGAAAGCAAGCAATGAAGGAATGCTCTCACATGAAGCATTAGATGGTTGCCCTATCTATCTGAGAAGAAGCTAATGCAGAAAGAGATCAAGCATGTGAAGAACACCATGATCACTAAGAATCACTATCTAACAAACTGCCTTGAAAGATATCTCCCAAAAGAAGGCATGAACTCTGATAAAGGAAGAAAGGACCCTTGACACCTATGAAGGCCTTGGAGATATAAAAGGTGCAGATAATTGATTCTACTCCACAAAGATGTCATGACAAAGAAGCCATCCAACAAAAGAAAAAGCAATGTTGAAGCAATATCAGGATAAAGTCATGATGGGCTACTAGGTCAAAGCATGTAACCTAGCAACTACATTAAAGCATCCATGAGAAGAATATTCTGAAGCATGGACAAGATGACAAAGGAGTAGCCAACATGACAAAAAAACCTGATGGTCACTTTCCACGAAGCAATGACATGACAAACCAAGAAGGAAAGTGATTGATGGATGGTGCCATACCTAGAAGAAGTTCGAACAAAGACTTCAGGACATCAAGAAAGGAAGGAGATCAAGCAGCTGAAGAATCCACGAAGAAGAGGCTGTTGATGAAGGAAAGAGTCCCCAGTTAAGAGGGAGCTCTGACAGGTCCCTGATCAAGAGGGAGTTTTGGATCACCCCTTATTACAAAGGAGTGACAATTGTTTTTTCCATTTCATAGGTCATGCACTAGACCAAGATTAACCGCTGTAAGTCTAGATGAAGGCCATGAATGGAAATGTAGACACAAGTTAGACACAACATTCTTGTCTTCACTCAGAAAGAAAGAATGGGAGGATTGGGTAATCATCTGGCATCCGATACTCTTTGAGGATGTGTAGGGCATCCAAGACAAGAGTAGGCAAAAGGACTGATATTCTTTGAGGGCTAGGAACCCAAGATAAGAATAGTCCTAGAAGGTCATATTCGGTGAACACCCGGGTGGGTATGTACCTTGAGAGACAATGATGAAGGTGTCTATAAATGATTGATCTCACCAGCATTGTAGCTCATGGTCTCGTACAGAGATGGAGCTGTTCGTCAAGGCCTTGCATTATGACAATGCTGATGAATATGATGCTATACCAGATGGATTGCAAATCCGGTTTCTCTTACGTGAATTCTTCAAGATTGATAATAACCAAACACCTTGTAATGTTGTATGAATACCTCCCTAGTTAAGAGGGAGTGTTAAAGGAAGTGTATCTAGGTTCGGTCTTCATAAATATACTTTTGATATTTGTACTTATTCAAGAAAAGAAATATTATTTTTATAATGAGAATGACTTTCTTACTCATTGTATTGGGTCTAACACATGTCAAAGTGCTATAGGTGAGTCAAATAGTCGAGAGAAAATATTGAAGGCCTTAAGGGCATGTTACACTATGTATAAATATATATTAAAGTCAAAGGGAAACCTCCAAGCAAAGTCAAGTCTACTCCTAGGCAATGGCACCTTCAACAATCTCCTTTAAGCATGCTACAACACCATGGAAACTATCCGAAGTCTGCTTAACAAGTCAACCACCAAACTGCCCTCAAAGTCGACCTATAATTAAGAAGACAAGTCAACCTAAATGCAGTCAGTCAAGTCAACTTAAATGGAGGGACCATCCTCTACTTATAGAGGATGTCCACTCCAAAGACAACGCATCAATTGTGCTCTGAAATCTGCAAGAGAAAGAGAAGAAGAAGGTTGAAGGAAGCCAAGGTAAAGGGGCTACTAGGGCGACGAAGAGAAGAGGAGGAACAATGAAGAATAAGGGACCGTTTCTAGGGTATACACAGTCACACCTGCGAGGGAATGAAGCATAGTCTGTAGCTATAACAACAGTAAGATCACTGTTTGATATTTCTGTTTGTTTGGGGCTAAAACTAGGCCCATAAAGGCCTCCTACTCTAGCGTGGAAGGACATTAAGTGAAGTAAGAAAGAAGGAGACTTAAGGACTGTTTCTAGGGCTAGAAATAGTCACACATGCGAGGTGCAGTAAGGGTATGTCTGAGCCATAACAACAGCTAGTGAACAGTTCATTGTTTGGATGAGAGATCAAACCTACAAGGAATCCCAAGCCTAGTGAAGGAGCCAATCTCTCTAAGGTAAAAGGACTCTAATTGGACGACGAAGTGCTAGAAGACAAAGTGCTGGAAGAAGACTGTAGTATCATACACTTCTTCCAACACTGTAGTGTCGACACTTCTTGTAGACTGTAGTATCTTACTATCATGTTATTTTGGACTATAAAGACCTTTTAGAGCATGCTTCTTGATATTTTTTGGTTCAACGATGTTTTGCACTAAGTGCTATTTTGGTTATATGCACTATTACTGGATATATAAATGCGAACTTTAGCATATTTGTGTATAAATGGTTTGGATTCATATGGATGCACATTAATATATATGTTTCTCTTTAAAATATGAATATTTTATGTGTTTTTGGTAAACCGTTTTTTTCCCTAGTTTCTTACTGGTCGCGGATTGGTTCCCGGTCCACAAGGTTTCTCGGTTCTTGAAGGTTGCCAACGATTGTGGATCTGCTGGCTCATTGATGACATTTGTCATGAACTCCCTCATGTTGAAGAATCTAGGGCAAAGATAATTAAGATGATTCTTCTTATCATGATAACAATTTGTGAAGTATTTAAGCAATTTATATTACCTTGATCTTTCATTCATTATTAGTGTGTGTTTTCACTTCATCAAACTGCTACAAAAAAAAACAAAAGAGACAAGAACACAAATATTTGGCTTTCTACCAGGGCCAAAACCTCTCCCTCTTGGAGAGGAAAACCCACGCAAAATTCTTCTTATAGAGATTCCATTGATGAATACCAAGACCATGACTCTTGACACATTCTGCCTCTCCAAGACCAAGAAATCAATCCTCTTTCGTTAACATTGCGAAGATCATCATGATCGCTGCACCATTGAAGCCATCACTGAGATCTTCTAATATCTGCTCCATGACTAATCTTTGATATTATCGCTGAGGTGATCTCTCCATCATTCATCAAAATTATGATCTTTCATAACAAGATAATTATCTTTCATAACAAGATCATGACAACATCTAGAGTTGATGTGTTACATCATGATCTCATGAGACTATTTATCCTAGTCATCATTATCACAACTCCCTTCTTTATGACAAGGTTGTAACTATCATGGTTTCTTCCTACTCCCTTTGAGTATACCAAAACTGCAGCTCTTGACTTGATTGTCACTACTTAGATTGTAGTAGACACAGTGATCACTGAAATTCTCTTCAACGTGATTATATGCCGAGATTGAGATAATACCTTTAGGATCACTGTGATTTCTATTAGGCCGTGATAGTAAGGGCAACAAGGGTTCTAAAGTTTACATTGATTGCTCATGCAGTAGATCCACCGAGATCTACTTTCCATCTAGGCCGAGAATACATGTGTATAAGATATATATATATGACGAGGCAGATTCATTCACATGTATGTCGTAAGGGAGATCTCTGCTCCATTTCCATGCGAGATTCATCTTCAGGTATGTCGAGATAAGATATAGCCTAGATATTAAGTCAATGCGAAGTCTGCCAATACTGCTCCTTGTCATGCGAGGTCAGTCTATCTTTGATGCTGAGATTGCCATCATGAAGATCAACTATATGCCGAGAATGTGTTGAGCCCAGACTTCAACTCAGTACTGCATCCTCATCCGAAGTTATTTCTGCTCCATACATCCGAGATTATGACTGCACCTAAACCCCAAGCGAGGTGCATTCTAACCCTACTGTGGCTCTGCTCCTATATGCGAAATTTCAGAGGCATACCAAATTTTCCTTGTGTCATTCGCACTGACCCTTCGTGGGTATTTACTATTTATAGTAGTGTGTGCTCTTAATTTGAGCCGACTTGAACTTACGAACCGACATGTCTTTATGCCAATCCAACATGACTTCCATTTATACATTTAATTCATTTTGTTAGGATATTTCGACACATAGGAGTTAGTTAAGTATAACTTGGTCTAGTGTAGAGTTAGGTAAAGTGTGTTTCTTTACTATGTACTTTTGTAACTTACAATCCGACGGTCACGATATGTAGCGATCCGATGGTTCATTCTCTCCTCGGTATTACCGACGCTTGATCCATGGCTTAACACCCGATTGGTCCATGATCTCTATTTAAAGAGCATGGAGGGTCATTTGTAGGGGAACCGTTCATGAGAGAAGCTTATGTAAATTTTCATTCTTTTTTTAATAAATTGCCTGAAGTGGCCGCGTTGGTTCAGGCTGTGGACTGTTTCCCTCTTTGAGGGTTTTAACCACGTCAAGAAAACTGGTGTATTGATCTATGATCTGTTTGAGAGTGGTGTCCTTTGGTGTTCTGTCTAAGGAACTTATCCTGTAAATTCCTACATGGTATCAGAGCTATTTGAGGGCCGCATCTGTTGGTGATCCAAATCTGAAGCTGGTATAACTGCATTCGATTGTCATTTCCTAGATCTACTGTTTCAGACTGCTTTTGGGCCGAGAGGACTGCTCTATTGTGTTAGGGGCATTTGTTTCAGTGAGGAACCCCTTTTGTTTGACGCGAAAAGGTTTCCAGTAGCCCTAGCTACGTCATTTTTAAGATCTGGAGGTATATAATGTTTATTTGCAGTTTTTAGTTATTTTCTCTTTGTTTATTTCGGTTTATTTAGTTCTCTATTTTTTTTACCGGATCAATATCTTTCATTTCTGCGTATGCTCTTTGCCCCGCGACTCTATGCGATCTGGGCAAATTAGAAATAGAAAGGAAGCATTTTTCTCATGCGTATGCTCTTTTCCACCCCGCCATAGTGTGATCTCGGGAAATCAGAAACATTGAGGAAAATTTATAGTTTCCGGGTAAAGCTAACTTCAAAACATAAGGTTTGTTTTTTTTGTATGTTCGTATTGGGTTTTGTGGTTTTTGTTTTGTAGGCAAAAAAGAGCTTTCTCAAGTAAGCACACACCCCAAAGCTTCAGTGACTAAAAAAAAAAACCCTTCCTCTTTTCCAAAAATTACTAACCTTTTAAACTAGCTCACTTGGTCCAAAGTTACTTTATGAGAATAAAGGTCTTAGTTCAAGTCTTTCTTTTTGTTGAGTTACTTTTTCAAAAAGCACATGTAGCTTATGTTTTAAAGTTACTTTATGTAAAAGTGTTCTCACCCATTATAAAAAGGAAGTCACTTATAATTCAAGTCTCTTTATTTTATTTAAGTTAACAATTTGAGTGAGTAGTATCATAAGACCATTGTAAAAGTGACTTCACTTAATATATAAAAGTGAGTTACATAATTTTTTTTTTTAAAAGTGAGCTAATTAGATTTATGTATGGAGGGGGGGGGGAATTTTTTAAATATAACATTATCATTCATTTCCGCATATTCATGCACTTCGTCGGCATCTTCAACAACTTTTCTTCAAAAAGCCATAACTTCTTCATCCGGAAGCCATTTCAAAGCCTTTTTTTTTGAATCAGCCTAATTTTTCGATATCTTTCCATTGGAACACTTAGTTTCAACATCTACAACTTCAATTTCTGTTAAAATGGAAAGTCCATGCCAAGTTATTCTTGACAGCACCAACTACTTCCAATGGTGGTCCTACATTGTGGATTTACTTAGAAGTAAACGTCTTTACAGAATAGCCTCAGGCCAAGAAACCAAACCTCAAGGTGAAGATAAGGCAGCCAAATGGGAAAATAGGCAAGATCAAGCACGTGGGTTGATAGGGATGTCTATTTCTCCAGACTTTAGATTCCATATCGCAGAACTTGATACTTCTAATGAAGCAATGAAACAACTCACGAAAGTTTTTGGAATTAAAAATGAAATTAGAGCCCATCAACTTGAAAATGAGTTGCTTACATTGGACTGCAATAATTTTTCTTCCATTGAAGATTTTTTGTCCAAGTTCAAGACCCTTAGACTTCTCTTGAAAGGTGTTAAGGTTAAGAAAGAAGATGGTAGCCTTATCTATTCCATTCTTACTAAGTTGGGACCAGCCTATTCTGTGTTTGTTTCCACCTTCCATTCTACAAGAGAAGCCTTCATTTTTCAAGGACAAGACTACAAGTCCCCTTCCTTTGATTTCTTTTGTGATTCTTTAATAAAAGAACAAGAAAAATTCTTACATCTTGGTCTTTTTAATCTTGTAAACTCTTCTGAGAAAGCCTTAGCCGCTCAGAAGCAACCAAATTCAAAGAACCCTAAGAAGCCGTATCCTAAAAAGAATGGTCCTAAACCAAACAAGTGTCCTAAGCAATTTTAGTCTCAAAACGAAAAATCATTTCAACAAAATGATAAGGCAAATAAAAACAAAGGGAAGAAGACTGATAGACATTGCCACTTTTGTAATCAAGATGGCCACTTAGAATCCAAATGCTTTAAGAAGATGGAAGCCTTGGAAGTAGCAATGAAGAAGCATAACATCCATTTGGAGCACTCTTCAACTTCAGCTTCATCTTCAGGAATAACACTTTTTGCATGTGGTTATCAAACATCTCGGTCTGGTTAAGCACTAAATGTACCTTCTTCTTCTCATTCTCATGAGTGGGTCATTGATTCTGGAGCTTCCTATCACATGGCCAAAAACAAAGCCATGTTTTCTTCTTTAAATGATTGTAACACCAAAAATATATATGTTGGTGATGATAGATCTCTTAGTGTTGTAGGGATTGGCACTGTTCATCTAGACAATGGTCAATTTAATGATGTATGCTTATCCTGCAACCTTCTATCTGTATATCGGATAACTCATTCAAGTGAAGGTAAAATCGTTGAATTTTCACCTCACAATGTTGTAATTAAGGACTTAAGAGATCCTAGACAGATTTTAGCTACTGACATTGCTGATGATTCTATAAGGTTGTATAAGTTTAACCAGTTTGGGTCATCAAATCTTCCCTCGGTATTTGTTGCTCATAATGATGAAGTGAGCAAAGTTTGGCATGAACGATTTAGTCACTTAAACTATCACTCCCTTTAGAATCTATGTAAAGAAAATATGGTGACAGGTCTTCCAATGGTATCTTGCAGAGATGGTGTTTGTTCTAGATGTGTACTCAGAAAACATCTTCAGGATAGTTTTGAAAAATGTGCCTCTTGGCACGCTTCAACCCCTTTACAGCTTGTGCATAGTGATTTATGTGGTCCACTTCCAGTTGTTTCATTCTTTGGCTGCAAGTATTTCTTAACTTTCATTGATTATTTCTCCAGACGCACTTGGGTATACTTCTTAAAACTCAAGAGTGAAGTATTTAACATGTTCTTGGCCTTTAAGGCCTTTGTTCAAAAACAATCTAGATATCAAATTCTTAAGCTAAGATCTGATAATGGCAGAGAATATGTTAAAAACAACTTCATCAACTTTTTCACTGAGAATGGAATTTAAATGCAACATATTGTTCCATATACTCCACAACAAAATGGTGTAGCTGAAAGGAAGAATCGCACCTTAAAGGAAATGGCTAATTGTATGCTTCAATCTAAAGGACTTAGTCTTAATTATTGGGAAGAAGCAATTAACTGTGCAAATTACATAATAAATCGCACTCCTACTAAGGTTTTAAAGAATATCACTCCAGAAGAAGCATGGAGCTCAATTAAACCAGATGTAAGTCACTTTCGTGTTTTTGGAAGTGAAACATGGGCCCATATTCCAGATGAGAAACATAAAGCTTTAGAACCTAAGAGTGAAAAATGTATTTTTGTTGGATATTCTGAAGATGTCAAAGGATATAGTCTTATTCCACTTAAGTCCAAAAATGTTATCATTAGAAGAGATGTAAAGTTTGCTGAAAATATATCGACCTACAAGCCTAGTTCAGCGGATGCACCACCTCCCTCTATTCCTTCTACTTCTAAAAATATTTCTTCTTCAAATGATGACAGCAAGGATGACAATCCCCCCCCACCTTCTCAGGATCCTCCTTCAGCTCTTCAGCGTCCAAAATGGGTCCGTGCTACTCAGGGTGCAGCAGGTGCTCTTGCCGGTGATCCTACAGATCAATGACGTACACGTTCTCAATTTGATAGAGCCTCTTCTTTACTGTTTCAAGCTTCAGCTAATTATGATCCTGACACCTTTGTGGAAGGTTCAGGCCATCCAGATTGGGACGCAGCTATGAATGAAGAATATCTTTCATTATTGGAAAATGATACATGAGATTTTGTTCCTCTTCTAAAGGGACGGAAACTTGTTAGATGCAAATGGGTTTACAGAACCAAGTATGGACGAGATGGAAAAGTTGATCAACATAAAGCTCGTCTTGTTGCTAAGGGATTTTCACAAGTTGAAGGCATTGAATATACTGAAACCTTCTCCCTTGTTGCCAAAATGAACTCTATCCGCCTTGTTCTTTCCCTTGCTGCCTCTTTCAAATGGGAAGTCCATCATATGGATGTTAAATCTGCCTTCTTACATGGGGACTTGCATGAAGAAATCTACATGGAACAACCTACTGGCTTTATACAAACAGACTCCAGTCTTGTATGTCGGCTTAAGAAATCCCTTTATGGTCTCAAGCAAGCCCCTCAGGCTTGGTATGCCAAATGGATAGCTTTCTTTTAGAAACTGTCTTTTCTAGGTGTCATTCTGACAATACTGTCCACACCAAAAAAGTGGGAAAGTCTCTTATCATTTGTGTTCTTTATGTTGATGATCTTATCCTTACTGGTAGTGATCCCAACCTTATAAACCATGTGAAGTCCAACCTTAAAAAGAAGTTTGAAATGACAGACTTAGGACATTTGCATTATTTTCTTGGTCTTCAAGTCTTGTAATCCAAGGAAGGTATTTCCCTTTCCCAGTCCAAGTATGCCTGTGATCTTCTATGCCATTTTCACATGGAAGACTGTAAGCCAGCCTGTTCTCCCTTTCAGTCTGGAGCCAAACTTTCAGTCACTTGTACTTCCCTTGAAGTTGATGCTACTTTATATCGTCAACTTGTAGGAAAACTTTTGTATCTGATCCATACTCGTCCTGATCTTTCCTTTGTTGTTGGCCTTATTTCTTGGTTTATGCAAAACCCACATGAAAGTCATTGGAAAGCAGCTAAAAGAATACTTTGTTATGTTTGAGGTACAATTCAGTTTGGGATTCATTACAGTGCAGAAGCATCTCCTCTATTGGTTGGTTTCACTGATTCTGATTGGGCTGGTGACCCTGATGATTGGAAGTCTACTACAGGTTATGTGTTCACTCTTGGTTCAGGACCTATTACATGGGCTTGCAAGAAACAAAGTGCCATTTCTCTTTTTTCAGCAGAAGTAGAGTATCATGGTGCCATAGAAGCTAGTAAGGAAGGCCTGTGGCTTTATCAGATCCTGTCAGAGTTTGGCTTTCAGCAACAACATCCGAATACACTTTGATGTGATAATCAAAGTGCCATTCAACTATGCAAAGATCCAGTCCAACATCAACGCAACAAACACATTGAACTGCGCATGCACTTCATCAGAAAGCTCATTCATGACCATGTTCTTGAAGTGCAATATTGTTCAACAGATGATCAAGTTGCAGACATATTTACAAAGGCTCTCACAAAGGTGAAGTTTACTAAACTTTGATTTATGGTTGGAGTTCAGGAAGTTGTCACTAAGGGGGGATAGGCTCTAATGCCTCCTGCCTTCTCCTATTGTGTCATATTTGTACATCCTTCAGTCCTATCCCAAGTTGTTCATAAGGGGGGATGTTAGGATATTCCGACACATAGGAAATAGTTAAGTATAACTTGGTCTAGTGTAGAGTTAGGTAAAGTGTGTTTCTTTACTATGTACTTTTGTAACTTACAATCCGACGGTCATGATATGTAGTGATTCGACGGTTCATTCTCTCCATAGTATTACCGACACTTGAATCGTGGCTTAACACCCGATTGGTCCATGATCTCTATTTAAAGAGCATGTAGGGTCATTTGTAGGGGAACCGTTTATGAGAGAAGCTTATGTAAATTTTCATTCTTTTATTAATAAATTGCCTGAAGTGGCCGTGTTGGCTTAGGTCGTGGACTGTTTCCCTTTTTGAGGGTTTTAACCACGTCAAGAATACTGGTGTACTGATCTGTGATCTATTTGTGAACGGTGTCCTTTGGTGTTCTGTCTAAGGAACTTACCCTGTAAATTCCTACACATTTTTGGATCCGACATTAGTTTTCCTTTAATGTTTTGCTTGCAGACTTCGGTAAGCTACTTTTGAGGTATTGATCTTGGCCTTGGAGGGATGTTACACAACTTTGAGGACATGAATATATTTACATAAACTCATGAAGAGTTTCTGTACACATGACATGACTCTTTGACATATAAATAAATCCTAAAGACATCAAGAAGAAGTCTTTTACCTAGTGACACTTCTTGCTCATGAAACCCATGTAGCAAGGCATAAAAATAATTTATTTCCTTTTATTACATCATTTACAA
This sequence comes from Pinus taeda, assembly GCA_000404065.3. NCBI lineage: Eukaryota > Viridiplantae > Streptophyta > Pinopsida > Pinales > Pinaceae > Pinus > Pinus taeda. Next base: position 179,765 of record APFE030846171.1, read on the forward strand.
AGATCATGTCATTATGAAGACCGAACCTAGTTATACTTTCTTCAACACTACCTCTTAACTAGGAAGGTATTCATAATGGTACTTGGTCATTCTCAATTTGAAGAATTTCTCATAAGAAGAATCGGATTTGCAATCCATCTGTTATAGCATCATTTCAACCAACATTGTTTCCATATAGAAAGGCCTTGACTAACAACTCTATCTCTCAAATAAATCAGAGCACACAATGTTGGCAAGCCCAATGATTGATAGAAACACATCATCATTGTCTGTGTTAGGTTCATACCCACCCTGGTGTTCTTCGAGTATGCCCTACTAGGACTATTCTCATCTTGGGTTCCTAACCCTCAAGAATATCGGTCCTCTTGCCCACTCTTGTCTTAGATGCCCTACCACATCCTCAAAGAGTGTCGGATGCCAGATGATTACACAATCCTCCACTCTTTCTTCCAAACTGAAGACAAGAATGTCGTGTCTAACTCTCCCTTTTAACCAGGGATGAGTTTCAGGTTTCGCTTCACTCAGAAACTTGCTCGAGTTTCTTTTACTTACAGGAACCTCCCAGAGCTCCCTCTTACCCAGGGATTCTATCATTAGTACTTTATAGGGTCTTCTAGTTGATTGGCGATCCAAGACTTCAATGTCATCAATTTCTTCACGTGTAGGGTTCAACCATCCATCACTTTCCTCCGTCATGTCATTCCTTCTTTCCCGAAAAGTATCCTCCTTGGCTTTGCATTTGGGGCTTCCTTCATAAGGCCATCTATCTTCACCCTTTTCTTCAACAGTGATTTACAAGGTACATAGTTGTGACATCCTTGACAACTCTCCTTACCTTGGCCTTGCACACATACCCAGTCTTTTCCAAGAGGTCAGACACCAAAAAAAATCACATGGTACCTTTTGGTGATGGCCTTCTATTAATGACATTCTTGTAGGCATCAACATCCTGCATACGTGTTGACAAATATCCCAACGATATCTGTTGTCAAGGGTCTTGATCTTTTCAGACTTCTATCAGAGTCTTCACATCGTTTCGGGAGATATCCTGGTCAAGTCTTCCTGATCTTTTGGATGTTGATTGCCTTCATGAAGGTTGCATACTTCACAATCTCTTTCATCCTCACATCTTTCATTCCCAGGAGCTCTCAGAGTTCTTCAATCGTCGTCAACTACCTCATACTTCATATGAGGACATATTATGTTGATTTCATCTAGTTAGACTTATACCTTTCTGCATCCTTTCGGAGGAAGAGATCCTTTCCCTTTTTATCATTCTTGATCCATTTTACCTGCAACCATATATCATGACATTACAACATCAAATACAAATACAAGCATACATACCTCATTTATCCTTCAGGCTACTTTCAACAACTTTCTTGATTGAATGGATCTTCAATCTCTTGGTATGCTTCATCATGTCATCAGTTCTTCATCTCATGATTTCCATAAGTTGGAAATCCTGATGAAACATTTGCTGCCTTCCCAGACTAGGAGATCCTCCGTTGAAATTTCCGTCAGATATCCTTTAGGATCTAGTATCTCCCCATTTGGAAAATGTTTCCTTTGTCCTGGATGACTTATTCCTTTTCGTTGATATTCAATGAGATTCGCAAGAGCTATGCTCTTCTTGATTCTCATGCAAGCACTTGTTTCCATGATGCCACGATGCATCTTCTTACCATGATCATATCTACAAAGACTTTTGATAGGACCCTTTTGAGAGGGACACCATCTCACTCATAATGGAGATCTACTATTCCCTCTTTCCCTGATCCCTTTCTTCAGCTTCCTCCATCCTTCCGGTGATATGAGCTTTTCTTCCATAGTACTATTCTGTCTTGTCAACTTTCCTTCACTTATCTGCACTTATTTGAGTTCTATCAGCTTGTCTTTCTCTATCTGACATAGAGACCACAAATTGTTGATCGAGGTAACCTCCTTGTCCATGGACATTTATTACCTTGCTTATCAATATCAATATCAATGATGTTTATTTCATCATTATTCCCAAATCGCGTAATTGAGATTTCATGAAGATGTTTCTTCATTCTTCTTTACTATATTTCAGATATTATATCCTCTAGCATTTCATGTATCCTTCTTATGTCTCCTTTCTTACTTTATAGAACCTTAAGAGCTCTCATGACTTCAAAGGAGATCTCAATGTACTGACTTCACCTTTTTATAAGGATTTTGTCAATCCTACTGCAAGAACTTTTGATGACCCATCTAACCCATATATCTTCTTGCAATGATGAAGTCAATGAACCAAACTTGATTATAGAATGAAAAGATACTTACTTGAAATGTGAAGATGAGATCTTCACCTTGATCATTTGATGCTTCGTCCAGATAGGATCCTTTTTCAGGCTTATCTTCAAGTCTTCAAATTTGAAATTAATTGACTTGAATATCTGATCCTTGCAGCATTGATTTGAGGTTGCTTGCCATGATGTAGAGATCCATCAATTAGTGTTATTATTACTGTGGCAACGAACACCTTCATTCTACATCGAGTACTGTTCATACAATTCATGCTGTAGATGATCTTCTTCTTTGAGTAGGAATCCAAGTTGTTCTCTATTGAAAGGATCAATCATTGTAATGTTGAGGTCATGCCATGATGTGGATTGTGGGAGTCATCAAGTCTGTTGCTATGCATCTTGAGATCTGACTATTTCATCTTCGGATTAATCTCTCAAGACCCTTTGCTGTAGACTTGATGATGTAGACTGCCCCTTAGATCTAGATCTTGTTCCTTTAGCTAATTTACTGCCTTGACCTCTGAATGTCTCTTTTTTGCCCCTTTCCTTGGCTGCTAAACCTTCCCTCGATACCATGTTGAAGAATCTAGGGCAAACAAAATCAAGATGATTCTTCTTATCGTGATAACAATTTGTGAAGTATTTAAGCAATTTATATTAGCTTGATCTTTCATTCATTATTAGCGTGTTTTCACTTCATCAAACTACTACCAAAAAAAAAACAAAAGAGACGAGAACACAAATATTTGGCTTTCTGCCAAGGCCAAAACCTTTCCCTTTTGGAGAGGAAAACCCACACAAAATTCTTCTTATAGAGATTCCATCCACGAATACCAAGACCATGACTCTTGACACATTCTGCCTCTCCAAGACCAAGAAATCAATCCTCTTCCTTTAACACTGCTAAGATCATCATGATTGCTGCACCATTGAAGCTGTCACTGAGATCTTCTAATATCTGCTCCATGGCTGGTCTTTGATATTGCCGCCAAGGTGATCTCTCCATCATTCATCAAGATTATGATCTTTCATAACAAGATCCTGAAAACATTTAGAGTTGATGTGTTACATCATGAGATCATGAGACTGTTTATCCTAGTCATCATTATCACAACTCCTTTCTTTATGACAAGGTTGTAACTATCATGGTTTCTTACTGCTCCCTTTGAGTATACTGAGACTGCAGCTCTTGACTTGATTGTCACTGCTTAGATTGCAGTAGACGCAGTGATCACTAAAATTCTCTTCAACGTGATTATATGCCAAGACTGAGACAATACCTTCAGGATCACTGTGATTTCTATTAGGCTGTGACAGTAAGTGCAACAAGGATTCTGAAGTTTACATTGATTGCTCATGAAGTAGATCCACTGAGATCTACTTTCCATCTAGGCCGAGAGTACATGCATATCAGATATATTTATGACGAGGCAGATTCATTCACATGTATGTCGTAAGGGAGATCTCTGCTCCATCTTCCATGCGAGATTCATCTTCAGGTATGCCAAAATAAGATATAGCCCAGATCTTAAGTCAATGCGAAGTCTGCCAAGGCTGCTCCTTGTCATGCCAGGTCAGTATATCTTTGATGTCGAGATTGTCATCATGAAGATCAACTATATGCCAAGAATGTGTTGAGCCCAGACTTCAACTCACTGTTGCGTCCTCATTCGAAGAGATTTAATGCTCCATACATCCGAGATAATGACTGCACCTAAACCCCAAACAAGGTGCAGTCAAACCCTACCACGGTTCTGATCGTATATGCAAAATTTCAGAGGCATACAAAATTTTCCTTGTGTCATTTGTGCTGACCCTTCGTGGGTATTTATAGTAGTGTGTCTCTTAATATGAGCCGACTTGAACTTAGGAACCGACATGTCTTTATGCCAAGCCGACATGACTTCCATTTATACATTTAATTCATTTTTGGAGCCAACATTAGGATTCCTTTCATGTTTTGCTTGCAGACTTTGGTAGGCTTCTTTTGAGGTATTGATCTTGGTCTTGGAGGGTTGTTACACAACTTTTAGGACATGAATACATTTACATAAACTCATGAAGAGTTTCTTTACACATGACATGACTCTTTGACATATAAATAAATCCTAAAGACATCAAGAAGAAGTCTTTCACCTAGTGACACTTCTTGCTCATGAAACCCATGTAGTAGGGCATACAAATAATTTATTTCCTTTTATTACATCGTTTACAAAGATCATGTCATTATGAAGACCGAACCTAGTTAGACTTTCTTCAAAATTTCAAGCCATGCTCATCCAATAGGAATTGCGTTCTGGCTTTCCAGATGCCAAACTCTGGCCATCTCTGCAAAACTCAAATCAATTGGTGAATTATACGCTGGAAATATCCTTCTTCAGACAACTTGGTCTTCTCTTTGCTACACGCACTCCTTCTGGAATACGCTGATCTACTTATGCTCTTGCATTCTTGTGTCCTTCCTGGAATTCGCATTGCCTGTTGTTTCTAGTAGGTATCTCGCTCTACCTTCTGGATGTCCTTCTTTGGATGTTGCACACGCACTGTTGACCCTGAAATTCACACTGCTGGACTGGCAAGCGTGCTACAGCCTATTGCTGCTGGAAACCATGACCTCCTTTCCTGCAATATGAAAACTGGAAACCCTCTGAGAAATAAAATGGAAATTCTGCTCGTGTGCTTTTCTCTTCCTTACCTACGCAGATATGCAACTGCAAACCCTTGTTGCAAATCTCTGTGCCCAGTCTATTCTGCGAATTCACTAATCTGCTCACCGATACCTTTTCTTCGGCAAATCCATTGCCTGTTGCTACTGCTATGAGGAAAATCAAACTTTTGCTTCACCCTGAACTGGAAATCGATTTTCCTACCCCAATAATTTTCACTACCTGTATGGCTTGTGTAGATCCGGAAATAGTGCTTCAGATATCCCTCTGAAATTGTACGCTTTATTTTCCTTTCACTCCTAAGCCTCAAATCTGATCAACAACACGTTGATACCATGTGAAATTTCCACGAATTCACCAATTGGAGTTTAATCTTCTAACTTGTTAGAATATTATTTGTTTATGGCAAATAACGATTAAATAACTGATGAATTATTCCCAATAAGAACGCTGCGGAATTATAAATCAAGAATTGAGAAATAGATGCGCACACACAATAAAAATGACACCAATATTTTTGGGCTAAATTTCCCCAGAAAAACCCTAAAGGGAAAATAGGTGCAACAAATGAGGGTTTATATTATTATGCAACAATTTGAGAGAATTACACCTAGATGCCCAACTGGCAATCATTTGTCAATTTATCTCAACTGGGAAAATACTTTTCCCTCACAACAACTCGATCTGGCCCTCTCTAGCATATTTGCACTTCCCAGCTAATTCGCACGACTGGACTAGAAATGCGTACTATTTGCTCCAGAGAAATTGATCTGCCCTAGAAATACCTCCAGGCAAGTCGTTTTGCCTCCTTCTGTCCCTAGATCCAATTTGCTCTGCCTCCAGGATGTAGATCCAGGATCTTATACTTCGCTCTAGATCCGACACTCACATTTTCTAGGCAACTCGCATTACAGATTTTCAGCCTCCTTGCTAGATATTTCAGTCTTCCTTTCCTGGATCTGGAAACTAGAAACCTCCTGAGAATTTCTCCATAAATTCCCACTTCTGCAAACCTCTACTAATCTCTTTCCTTGGCTCAAACTACGTCATCGCTAAAAAATGCGAACTGGGTAGCTCGATCTGCCTCTCACAACTTGACCACACTAATGCTATCTCCAAGCCCTTCGACTTGCTCTTATAATCTCTCGTTGGTGTTTCAGCGACCACGATTTAATCTCCATCTACAGCTAAGATCAGCTAGACTTCATCAATAGAAGTATTTAGAGCAATCTCGAATATCCTTAATTAAATAACTTTAATTTACCACTTTTTCCTAAGATAGACTTAGGAAATATTTTAATTATGTAAAATTAATTTAATTAAGGTGTTTCCTAAGCTTATCTTGCGAAACCTTATTTGGGTCTTGGAGATCTCGTGTTCCTTAGCCTCTTAGCATCATCTGAAACTAAAACACATGTCCAATAAAAACCATATCCATCACTAAGACTAATAGGTAGGGCTTAGAAATTTGCCCTGGGAGGTTGATGCGGCTAAAAGAAAACGAAAAAGCATATAATGGCCATAAGCAAAAAAAAGAAAAGAATATCAAAATGCAAAAGCTGGCTGGGACATGCACATTAGCACATGGGCAGAAGCCTAGCATGAGCTCTACATCACCCATTACGGCCATCACTCGATTCCATCACTCGATTTTTGAGCACCATATTGCTCCTATACATCCTGAAAGGAACCCTTGCATGTCCCAAACTCGATGGGAAATGAGCTGCGTCATCATTAAGTGGTAGTATAATTGCTATACTTCATAGAAAGCAAGCTCTAACCCTTTCAACTACGAGCAGTAATACAAAGAAAAAATAAGCAAAAGTAAAGGGTGCATAAGAGGGGTGGAAAAACAAAAGTTGGGTTGGTAACTCATGAATCCACGATTGCCCCCTCCACACATCTGTACACTCAGGATGTGGATCCAAACCATGCTGGTCCCTTTGACCATAAAGTCTTCTCCCCTTCGTTACCATCATTGTTCACATAACACCTATTGATTGAAGGGTGGACTGAGCAAATGTTACTTCCCTTTGGGGGCTGGAAACACCTAATAGGGTTGTCCTTTAGCCACTCCTTCCTAGGGAGGAAACACGATTGTGAGTTCAAAGCCTCAATTTGGGAGAGAAGCCTTGTTTGAAGTATTGAATAGCCCTTCATATTCAAGCTTGGTTCACTTAGATGCAAAAAATGATAATTGTACCTGATGATTGGTTGCTTTCACTAGATTTTATGTTGTAATTGTCATGTGCTTTTGTAGGCTAGGCTTTGGACACTTTACCCACAGGTGCACAAGACATCTGAGAAGCATATTGGAACCCACAGTGAAGCGTTGAGAGCCATGTGACTCCAAGCAACAACAGAGCATCACATACACCCTTGGGCACCTCCAATATTGGCACTTCGCCTTGCATTTGATGACTTTCGGTATGATGCACTTGGACCCAACATGCCCTTAGACTGGCCTTAGCACTTTGAGAGGGATGGCCGCTTGATCCAGGGCCCGGATGAGGATGGTCTCACCCCATGAGGCATGGGAATACTAGCACCCCCTTGGAAGTCCTCAACGTTGGGACAGAGACTGCCACTATGGCCATTTGGAGACCCATGAGAACCCTCCTGTGGTGGCTAAACTAGATTCTAGGACCACAATGAGCCATTGTCAGAGATTCGAGGGCCAACCCTCAAAGGATGAATTTTAGATGCTTCTACATCAAGTTTGGCACCTAGAGGCACTAACACATACCTATTGGAGCTCATTTCATTGGTGACTTCGGCTTCATGATGCCCTACGACTCGCAGGTGTGGGATCTCACTTGAGTTATTCTCTAGGCTAGTTGGGTTGGCTTGTAACCCAATTCATCAATGTAATTTTACTTGAGATTTAGGGGCTTTTAGTCTAATTAGACATTGTTCTTCCCATATAAATAGAGGTGAGGATCATCTTGTCATTCATCATCACTTGGACTTGTTGGATAATTCGACCTCTTTCGAGGTTTTGGCCTCTTGTTCTAATGGGAAAGATGTGATCTATGGAGCGAAAATTGTCTTGAACATTTGTTCTTTTCTTTGGAGAAGTCACTTTGGATCAATAATTGAATTGTTTCATACATATCATCTTGTAAATACCTTGTTTATTGCAAATTTCTGATTTCATGTCTAATGTATGGAATGAATTGATGATCTAGTGTAATTTTGGTGCCCTAATTTTGTTGAGGATCAATTTATTGGAAACTAGGTCATATTATTGCATGCATTACTCATAGTATGATATGTGAATGACAATCCCCTTGGTGATCTCATGTTAACTCTCCCAAGCGATCATTGATCCCCCACAAAGGTGATAGTTAGGGTTTTGATGCTAGGGCATCAAAATATCCTTACTCCTTTGAATGATTAAATCAATTTTAAGATCCCATAGACTCCATTGACCCTAGCACTAGGCACTAGCCGTCCTTGTTGGTGATCAACTCTACTTTTAATCCATAAATTTTCTCCCTTTTTCTCTTGACCTAAGTCAACCCCTTTAAGGCCATGTAACCAAGCTAAGGCTTGGTGCAAATTCCTAGAGAAGAGGAATTTTCAGTGTTGGAGAGTCTAAATACCATGAGGATAGTGATTACCACAAAATCACCCCTTTTGGTAGGCATTCACTTCAATTTTCGTCCATAAATTTGTTTGCCCTAGTTGTTTGCCTTAAGGTAAACCCTAGTTTAGTTTCAACTTCAATTTGGGGGAATTTTTGAGTGTTTCATGTGCCTTGAACTTGCTAAGACATTGTGGGAAACCCTTTCTCTTCACCTTGGCCTTTGGCCACCCCAACTCTCAACCCACTAATTGAGCCTAGGTTTTTTGTGCATAAATTTGGCCTCTCTAAGGAAAGTGTATTCCCTTCATTTGGTGATTGGAACCTTGTAGTTGAGTTGTGTCTTTCCTTAGAAGCCCTTACGTCACCTCATACCTTCATACCTAGAATAGCCCTTATAGGTGACCTCATGTCGGGACTCCTCCCATTGGTGAAAGTCCATAAAGAGCAGGGTGGTTTTGGCTTTGTACTTGTGACAGTGGGCAATTACCCCATTATTGTCACTTGGTCTAGAAATAGCCTTGTAGGGTATCCCTCTTCAAGGCCTACCAGATTTTATGGCAACACTACCCATATTCTAGCCATGACACTCGTTCTTTCTGAATCCTTGCATTTAGACTACCCATACTGACTCTGTGTCCAAGAAACTTCCTCACTAGGGTTTTCTTTGTGAGAAATCCTCTCTACACGACACAAATATTGTCACCAATAGCGAGTGACACTCTCCCCATAGATTTGATGATATTACTCTTTCGTTTCCCTTTGGCTATCACAGGAAGCCTACAACGACCTTCATCTGGCTCCTCCACCTAAGTTCTAGAGCTCACAAAACTTCTCCCAAATCTCCAGCTTTCGACTCCTTACCAGATTCAGTGTGAGAAGCCACCATGTTGACTGTAGTAGTGGGTACTCCAAGGCATTTGTTGGTGTCTTTACTCACCACCTCACCCATAAGTGGGAACTTGTGTGAAGATAGCACGGTGCCACAAGGTGAAATAAATGGTACTGTCTACTCTGGCTTCCATCCTTGACATGTTGTTAGATATGGGCGCAACAACATTAGGCTAGCCGACGAGGAGGTTATGTGCCTTGTCTCCCACTCAAAAGTTTTTGAGAGTGAAAAGGAGTAAGCCTCTTGCTGATCAACCACTAGTGCTGCAAAGGATGAACCACCACATGCCATATCACCATAGTATGCCCCAAAAATTTCCTCCTTTGATAGGGTGTCATATGAATAGTCAACCAGTACATAATCGAAACCTTAGTACATCATCTTAGAAATAGTAGCTCCTTCGTGTACAAAGCATCTCATATCTGATTCAATACATGTTTTACTTTTATGTTAAAGAAGCATATATATATATATAGATTACTATAGTGAATCTGTAACTCATTGGAGTAATCTGGGCGAGGCACAGGATCAAGCCTAGCAGCTGCCACTATAACACTAAGGGTATTTCCAACAACCTGTAAGTCATATATGCCAAGAATTTATGACTTAGCAAGAGACAAGACTCCACAAGGGTAGGGGAGCCTACTCCTTGAGCCTTATTACAACGGGCCAAAGATGTCCCCCATGGGATTTGAAACTAGGTGGAGGGGATAACATCCCATTGTGCCAACCGCTCGGTTGTCCCATGAGCAGACAACATTAATTATTATTTTGAAGAGCTAAAACTCTCAAACTACTCGGAGTGAAGTTATTGCATTCGCTACCAAAAGGGGCTGGGTGCCATTCACATAAACTCTCAAACTACTCGGAGTGAAGTTATTGCATTTGCTACGAGAAGAGGGGCTGGGTGCCATTCACATGGGTTAGACAATGGTGTAATTGACATAGAACATAGTTTAGGAGAAGGCATCTAGTCAGGTATATATTTAATTCAGTGTCAACAATAACTGTTACAATGGTATCACCTAGGGTTATATATTGTGCTTGTACCTTTTTGTCAAAGGTTATTTCCCTTCATTGTGAGTATTTTAATATTATTATTAATCTGACTATTATAAGTTCAAGTGTTGGTTTTGAGCTTGAGAAACTTGGGACTAAAATGCAACTTTGTATTAACTATAATTAATCTTGTCAGTATTATTTTATTACTACTGAGGTGCATTACAGTAAACTTGCAGTTGTTTATGTCATACGATAAGTAGAGACTGGTTAGATAAATTTTCTTAATATTTGTCAAACTGAAAGAAATAGATGTCAATGCACTTAATTTTATTCAGATGCTGAAATTTTACTTTCAAATTCAGTATATATTTCCTTCATTCAAGTTCAACTATTAGACTATGTTGGCATGTGAAATCTTCAAATGCCAGATTTGGCTAGTTAGTCTGTACTGTATTTTACAAAAGATATTATTGAAAATCCTATTTTGGTGCCGTACAATGTATTGGTTTTGGTTCGTAAGGTTTAGTTTAGGTAGTAACTTTAGATGGATTGGACAAGATTTGAAGAATGCATAGTTTATGGTGGCTATTGATGTTGTTGGGAAGTCTTGGTATTTACTATTTGCAAGGGAGTATGTCTAATGATTATGTCTAAGGGGCCAGCGGTCTTCAGAGTGCAATTGTCATGCTTCTGTATATGCATGTAATTGAATGTCTGGAGTTTTAGTGCTTACTAGTTGTGTGTTAGTGTTTGTGCCAGTGGCCTTAGGTCAATAAAATGATTTAAAACTTGGGAAAACTTGGTGGCTAAGATTGATATTTTTCTGTATGTGTTATATGTTCAGAGATATCCACCGCAAGACTGGCTTGTGGCTTCGTCGTTGCCTTCCAATTTCAATGCAATTACAATTCAAATGGTTTTGGAGCAGCTAGTTCCTAATAAGTCCAGGTAATGGTATGTTAGCATGTATGCTCTTTTTGTTAAATGCAAGCATTTCATGCTAATTTCTAGATTCACAGTGGGCACAATGGTCCATGTGATGTTATTGTGTTCAAATGTTTGGAGCCATAGCTGATGTACCTGCAATAAGTTCAGCAAATAGAAAGTATACTATTTACAGGATTATCAATTAATGAGAAAGCATTGAACGATGATAGAAATGTGCATATCCTTGGCATTTTAAAGATCATGCCACGCAAATTTGTTAGAACTTCTACATTTATCCCTGGCATGTGAAATTTATGTGCTTTCTAGGTCATATGGTTGATAGGCATCATTGTTGTTGAAGAGTCATTTTACAGAAGTTGCTATTTCTGGTGTGCATTTTATGGGAAATAAATCTAGCAATATTTCACTTATATTTTGTGTGGTTGGTTATATTCAATATTACTTTTCCCTATCATTTGTTTTAAAAATGACTATGTTGCAAATATAAAGCTGTGGCCTGTCTCATTTATTTGGAAATATGCACAGGGGTTGGAGGTTTTTCACCATTGCTTTTAGTCACGAAAGTGGAGCTTCACTAGTCATAGAATTGCTATAAAGAAGGAAGCATATATACATTTTCCTTCCAATGGTTGAAAAATAATTAGATGATAAATTGAATTACTAAGCATGCCAATTGGCAAAAATTGTAGCAACTTTATGGTTTTGTTGAGCATGGCACTTGTAATCATGTTTATAGCTTGAAGAAGTCTTTGTATGGATTAAAGCAAGCTCCCTGTTGAGAAATCTAAAGGGCGATGATTATAATGATTTCTCTTTACTTGATAACTCCTTGTGATGTATTTTTATGTATTAGCTTTGTTACTTATTACTATATGTGTGTATCATCAAACAACTACCAAAACAAGAAGAACAAGAACATATAATATAGGCTGCAAGCTAGGCCCAAAATGTTTCCACTTGGGAGGAAAACCCGCAAATCTTTTGTCTTCCTTATAGATTCTTCAATTGATGAATTCCAAGACCTTAACACTAACCTCAATACCCTCCAAGACCAAGATGATAGATCAACCTCTCTGGGTGATGTGCTAACCTTGATCCAGTCAAACCCAGTCAAATCTCTTCCAGTAGCACTTCTTTGACCTCTAGTTGCAGAATTTCAGCCTCCACTGTAGATCTGAAATTTTGGCCCCACCGGCGGTTGCTGCTGCCACACATGTGAGCTCCGATCTACCTTTTGAGCCTTCCTTTGACCTTCGCTTGCCTTTCCTTCACTTCTGGAGCTTAAGGATGACCCTTGGTGACCTTTGCTTGACCTACTTGCCTTCTTTACTCCAAGATTGAACTTGTAGATAGAAACCCTAGATCTGTTGTAGAAACCCTAGTTCTCCTTAGCACGTGTGGGAGAGAAATAGCCCAAACAAAGATCTTCTTCGTCCTCTTCCTTTTCCGCTACCTTCTTCTTCCTTCTTCTTCGCTAGAATGAGGGATGAGTGAATGTGTCTCAAGGAGGACGAGTTCCCTCCTATAGATAGGGTCTTCAAGGTGGACGTGACTCTTCCTTTAGGCCAACTTGTCAATTGCCAGGCCAACTTGGTCTTGGAGGGTATTTGGACACTTCTTAAGACAAAAATAATTATCTTTACAAGTTACAATGTGTTCGATGGGGTCTTCAACTTATAACAATGACTCTTTTGACATCTTGACGTAGGACAAGCCCTAGAAGCACTCAATGGATGCTTGACATATAAAATAAAAGACTTTAAGCATGAAACCCATGCTCCAAAAATAATAATAATAATTTTCTTTCATTTTACACTTTACAAGAATCAAAAGTACATTTCATCTTTATGAAGACCGAACCTAGTTACACATTTTTCAACACCCTCTCTTAACTAGGGATGTATTCATAAATGTTACATGGACATTCTCAATCTGAAGAGATCTCATAAGAAGAGTCGGATAGGTAACCCATATTATTAGCCTCATACCAACCAACATTGTCACATAGAGGCCTTGACTAACAACTCTATCTCTCCACAAGATCAGAGCAAAGTGTTGGCGAGGCCAATGATTTTAGACACCATCATCATTGTCTCTCAAGGTGCATAATCCACTTGGGTGTTCACAGAGTATGAGCTTCTTTGGACTATCCTTATTTTGGATAGCCAGTCCTCAAAGAATATTGGTCCATGGCTACTCTCATCTTGGATGCCCTACCACATCCTTAGAGAGTATCAGACGCCAAATGCTTACCCAATCCTTTCGTCTTCCCGAGTGAAGACAAGAATGATGTGCTTATCTCTCCCTCTCAATTAGGGAGGATACATCAACCAAACCAAGCTTGTCTCTCAAATACACAAACTTCTTATTAGGAAGAAATTTTGTCAATATGTCGGCTACTTGCTCATCAATTGAGAGATGCCACTACACCATCTTGTACTATCTTCCGAATATAGTGATACTTGTTGTTGATATGCTTTGTCTTTACATGAAATACTGGGTCTTCAGACAATCGCATACAACTGGTGTTATCACAATGTATCACTGTAGGGTCCATAGGTCCTGCAAATAGGTCGGATAGCAGCTTCCTTTACCAGACCGCTTCTTTGCTTACTTCACAGGCTGCAATATACTCAATCTCAACACTAATCAAAGCAACTGTATGTTGCTTTTTGCTCATCCATGAGACCATGTAGGATCTCAAACTGAAACATCCTCCTGTAGTGCTCCTTCTATCTTGCTCACTACCTCCCCATTCGGAATCTGTATATCCAATCAGGTGGACATCATTCCTTCTATCGTACTTCAGGTTGTAGTGGATAGTTCCTTGTAGATATCTCATAATATGTTTTGCTGCTATCCATTGATCATGCTTCTACTCCACTTGCAATTGACTGAGAACATTTACTACAAAGCATATGTCTGGTCAAGTATTCACCAAGTACACCAGTGAGCCAATCAGTTTTCTATACTTGGAAGGATCCACTGGGCTCGATTCAGAACTCCTTAGCCTTTTCAAGTTTGTGATCATTAGAGTTGTCATTGGTTTGCAATCCATCATGTCAAACCTCTTCAACATCTTGATCACATACTGCCCTTGACCCAGATAAATCTCATTAGGGCCTTGCCAGACTTCTAATCCCAAATAGTAAAGCATCAACCCTAGATCCTGTTGAAGAAAGTGCAACTAGGTTCGGTCTTCATAAATGTAATTTTGATCTTTGTACTTGTAAAAGAAAAGAAATATTATTTTTGTAAATTATGACAATGAGTTTCTTGCTCATTGCATAGGTCTAGCACGTATTGAAATGCTATAGGGAAGTCAAAGAGTCAAAAGAAAATTGAAGGGTTCTTCTTGAGCATATATATAATGTATATGAGTCAACTTAGTGTCTAGATCAGCCCTCCAAGACAAGCATAATCCTTTTGAAAAAGGCAGCAAACAAAACGATGTAAAATGCAGTCATGTTGACCAACAAAACAAATTAAATGCAGTCACGTTAGCTCAAATAAAAGACACAACGGTTCCCTCACTCATGTCGGCTTATTATGGAGACGTAACAACTGTAAATACCCTGCTTGGGTCACCATAGAAAACATAAAACTCAGATTTCTCTCTAAACTTCGGATGGGGATAGGAAGTACAGGAGAATAGTATTTTTAGATCTCTGAACTCTCGGACAAGTACAAGAGTATGCATTCCGCATTACAAGAGGAAACATTTAGGATGTCTCTAAAACAATCACGGTGCAGGTGCAGGAAGAATACTATTATAGTCTCGGTGAATATCAACTGTCTTGGCATGAGAAGAATCTCGATAATCCTCACTGTCTCAACTAGCATACACAGTCTCGACATACTTGAGTATAATACACTCTCGGCATGTTCACAGTCACAGTCTCATTGCAATGATAAGGACCTTGATGATCCTACAGTAATACTAGCTGTCTCGACATACATTCCAAGTACAAATATACTTTCAATATAGAAGTAATCATGAACACACAGTCATAATATCAATAAAGACAAGGTCGTTGACACAATGATGATCTTAGTAAGAGTGTAGTAATTATCTAAGTGAAGATGGAGATATGGTGCAACGGTCATCTCAGTGAAGGTGCATGAATGATGACCTCAGTGAAGCAACATTGTTGATGATGACCTCAACAGTAACAAAGAAAAGGATTGTTGTCTTGGTCTTGGAGTTGCCTCATAGGTCAAGGGTCATGGTCTTAGTATTCGTCAATTGGAATCTCTATAAGAAGAATTTTGTGCAGGTTTTCCCCTCCAAGAGGGAGAGGTTTTGGCCTTGGCAAAAAGCCAACATCTTGTGTTCTTGTCTCTTTGTTTTGGTAGCTATTTGATGAACTAAAGAAGACACACTCTAATGCTAACAAATGAAGATTGTGCTAATAAGAAAAGTTAAAAATACCTCACAAATAGTTATCATGGCAAGAAGAATCTCATTAACTTGATTTGCTCTAGATTCTTCTACAGATCCTTCATGTCAAATTCTGTTGCTAGTTGCTTCTTACATTCTTCAATTCGACCTTCTACACCTATCAAGAGATGATCATCTACATACAAAAGAATGATTACTGTTTCACCCTTCACAACCTTAATATAAAGTTTCGGACCAACAAAACTCTTTGTGAAGCCTAATCTCTAAAGGTATGCATCCATCCTAGCATACCATGCCCTTGGTGCTTGTTTGAGGCCATATAATGCTTTCTTCAATTTGCAAAAATATGCCTTTCTGCTTTTAAATTCAAATCCCAAGGGTTGTTCTATATATATATTTCCTCATCAATTGTGCCATTCACAATCTTGATATCCATTTGGTGGATGTTCCATCCCATTGATGCTGCCAAAGAGACCAACGAACATATAGTTGTATACCTTGCTGTTAGAGCAAATGTCTCTTCATAGTTGATGCCTTCAAGTTGAGAGAAACCCCTAGCCACAAATCTTGCCTTATACTTGTCAGTACTTGCATCTGCTGCATGTTTGATCTTATAGATCCATTTGGAAGTTACCACAAATTTGTCACCGGGTCTAGGCACGATCTTCTGAACTCCATTCTTCATTATAGATTCATATTCTTCATTCATGGCATCCTTCCATTCTTGATGATTGACAACTTCTTCAAAAGTGGATGGCCCTGCTTCTATTAGTTTTTTCATGTAGGCTATGTTGACCACTACGTGTCAACTACCCATAGCAGTACACCCCCTTTTTTTCGCAAAAGGGATAGCACTTGATCGATGTGTCCGTGCCATTCGACTATCATCATCAGCCCGATCATGTTACGTTGTAAACCCAGTTTGCATGTGTAAATTGTAAATAATCTTAGCAGATCTGTGTCATGTATGTATTTGCCTAGGTAAACCTAATCTTCTAATGATGATCTATGTTCTGGAAGGTTTTTTGTCTCACCGATCCATGCTCGGCAGAGTTTTCCTTCAGCCTAACCCCAAAGGCGGAACGGATTTGGTCATTAAAATCTTAGGGGACGCTTAGTGTGCTTCAAGTCTATGTAAAAGTAATTTGGAAATAATCCTAATTATTTGGTTAGGTTATTACAAATTGCTTGATCTGCTAGATTATATTTGTGTCGCAGAACTGGGTAATCTATGAGGGTCTATGTCAAATGGGTTTTCCCCCTTGAGATGTAAAATTGTAAAGGTCATGATGTAAAGTGTCTTGAGGGTTAGAAAATGTTTTATCCCCTCAATAGTCCTAGGTCCTAGGTGGTTTTTCCAAAGGCTAAGTTCGAGGGTCCAGTAAAAATAAAAAAAATAAAAAAATAATTAAAAATAAAAATAAAAAAACTAAAAAATAAATAAAAAATTGAAAAATAAAATGAAATAATAAAATAATAATAAGTCAAAGTTTTGAGGAAATAAATGCAAGATTTTAATTTTTAATATTTGAAAATGCATTTAAAATTTTGATGGATGAGATTAAAAGAGATTTTGATCCTCATTGACGGTCGAAATCATTTTGACATGGATCACTCGAACTAGCCGTTTGGAAAATTTTCCTTTAAATAGGGTGTCAGGGGTCATTTGAGATCATTCAATCTGTGAGTCTTGTGCTAAAGAAAGCTCTCTTGTAGTCATCTTTCATATGCAATAAAGAAAGACTTTGGGGTTGAAATCTGGCTGGTGTTACTCTTCTGGTATTGCTGTAAGATGTTTCATTTTTGTGCATGATTTTTTTCAGCCATTGATAGTAGCTTTATCAAGAGTGATTTTGAACACAGGTATCTTGTTTAGTCGCTAGGGTTTGAATGGTAGTTAAATTTCTGAACATGATGGCAGGTATCTCCATTAGATTTGGATTTTAGTATCGTTTTCTCCCTTTTTGTTAATGGTTGAAGTAAGTTGTGCAGGAAAATCTAGATTTCGAAGATCAACGGGCTTTTGGGGAAGTTCTCCGCTGAACCAGCCAACTCCCAAGAAGTAGTTTCTGAAGAGCCTAGCTAGTTTTGATCCTGGGCTTATCATTTGAATTTTTCTTGTGAATGCATGAAGGGTTTTCTGAAGCATCTCATAGTAAATTTAAAATTCTGAAAATATTTCTGTGGCATACTGACAAATTTGGCTATTTAGAGCTTTTAAGCTGTAAATATTGTAATTGTTTAACTGGTTTTAGGGTTTTAGTTTTGTTTCTTGCATATATTATTTCTGGGTGTTTTGTTTTTTGACATTGCAGGTTGCAAGTTTGAGGATTTTTTTTTTTTTTTGAAGCCAGATCTAGGCCTTGGAGGGTAAGATCTAGCCTCAGAGTCAGCTCTTGCAGGGGTTTTCTGAAGAAATTCGAGGCTCTCCTTTTTTATGCTGGGGTTTCGTTTTTGCACGAGAATTTCGATTTTTTTTTTAAAGGTGTATGTTGCCCCAGGCCTGTAACAGGCTCCCCATCAATTCCTCATGCATTTCTTACGTTGTCTTCCTATCTGCGGCATCTCCACGCGTAGTTAGCCACCACCTCAACAATTCATCTACACGTTGCCTATTCTAGTCGCTACCTCATTTCCCTGCGTTTTTCCTCTATCTCCCCATGCTATTCCCATCACCAAACCCTTGCTTCTCTAGCTCTGCGTTTATTCCACCATCGCTGTCATTTCTCGTTCAAACCTGCAAACATCCATCACCTTGCTGGACTTTCTCCACGACACCCACAACACGTTGCTATCAGTCTCCTCACGTCATCATTTCCATGCACACCCATTCACCATCAAGCTGTCATACGCCTAATCTCTGTATGCAAGTCTTCCTTTCGCCCTCGATTCAGCCCGCAACCTTCTTCCTTACCTTCGTTCTCCATTTGCTGCCTTTCTCTATGTTCCCTTTTCCCCAAACTGCCTCACGCGTTTCCTTTTTCCATTGCTCCATGCATTTCTTCTCCTCACGTTGCCCCAAACTCCTTACTCCACCCACGCTCCTTCATGTTGCCAATCCCTCTGCATCTTCACCCTACGCATTGTCCAGCCTGCACACATCTCTCACGTGGTCTCTCTACTAGCCTCCAGTGTCCATCTTCTCACTCCGCCATCAACTCTTCATGCCTTCAACCTGCAGAGACAAAGAAAAAACGCATTTCGGTTTCTGGTCAGGTTTTGTTATTATTTTTTTACATGCGTTTATATATTTAGAATTTAATTTAGCGTATTATTTATATTTTTGTTATATGTTTGATATAATTAAGAGTTAGATTTTAATTTTAGTCAGGATTTAGACTTTGTATTTTTTTATATATATTAGGTGTTAGTCCTCATTTTGATTTCTTTTTAGCCTTTAGTTTCAATTTCGTTTAATTTTGACTTTATATTTAAATAATAATAATAAAAAAATTTAGATTTATATTTAAATTTTATTTAGATTTTAGATTTTAATTAAATTTAGTTTCATTTTGTTTAATTTTTGACTTCAAAATAATATAAATATAAAAATATAAAAAAATATAAAAAGGGCACCAAAAGGTTCCTTTTAGGGTTTTCTTTTTTAGGCTTTAGTTTAGGTTAGATCTTAATTTTAGTTTTGTTATATATTAGTTTTAAATTTAGAAGTTTATATCATACCAAAAAAAAATAAAAATAAAATTGTGCAAGCATTTTTGTTACATTTAGTCTTGGCATATTCACTTAAGGATTGATCACATTTACAATTTTTGTGTATTTCGCTAAGGCTAAAAGATTTTAAATGTGGGATTAATGTTTGTCATTTTTATGTAGTTAAATACGTTTAAATTTTATCTGAAGACTAGCTATATGAAAGTGGTGAATCATTAAGCATTTCAATTGCGTGATTGCTTCAAATATTTAATCTTTTGAAATTTATTTGCTAAACTGTGCATCTTGCGTTTGGTGAAAGTTATCAGTGCTTGGTTTATTTGATGATAAATGATTGTTAGTCGTGGAATTACAAATTTCATATTTCTGCAAGCAATCGACAAACAAATATTTGGTCATTAACTAAGGCACTGGTCTTAAAACATTTAAAGATTTAATCTAATTTCAATCAAGTGCTTGTTTTCCCCCGCTGTGTCTCCCAAGCCAGCTAGTTCTCAGTTGGTTTTCCTTTATCCCATAGGGTCTACCCCCCTTAGCCAAGGGAGACGACTTAAACAGAGAGATCGGGGATCAGGGTGACAACCCCAGGTCTGAGCATTGTCGCGCTATCCAGACAATTTGTGCGACAACAGGCTGTATACCCAGAATATCGTTTGGGCTTCTTTCTTTCCCTAAATGTGCCTTGATTTGCTCCATGACCTTCTACATCAAGTAGTGTTGACTTCAACCAATTAGGTTTCTTTATTGATTCGGGGATGACCTTAGGTTGAATAGGTTCACTGGCACCTTACTCTTCATGGCGAGATTCTTCTTCTTCCCTTTCAACTTGTTCTTCAAATACTGGAAGTTCTTCATCATCAGAGTCCATGGGAAGTTCCTTTCATTTCTTGAATGCAATACCTTCATCAAATATGACATCTCGACTGACTTCTATATGGTGTCCTTCTTTTATGTAGATTCTATAGGCCTTAGAGTAGTTGCTGTAGCCAACAAATGTTCCTCTCATGCTTGATCGATCCAACTTCTTTCTTTGGTCCTTAGGTATATGAATATATACAGGGCAAGAAAAGATTCAAAGATGATCTACTATTGGGTTCTTCCCAATGAATACTTCTTCGAGAGTTCTGTTATCTAGTGGCCTGTGGGGACTTCGATTTTGAATATATACAGTTGTCTTTGTGGCTTCTTCGTAGAGAAATTTCAGTAGATCTTGATCATATAACCTTGCTTTTACACTATCTTCAATGGATCGGTTCTTTCGCTCCACATCTCCATTTTGTTTCGAATTATATGGGACTATCAATTCCCTCTTAATCCCAGACTCCTTACAGAAAGCTATAATTTCCTTGGATGTATACTCTCCTCCATTATTGAATCTTAGTATCATGATTTTCCTTTCTGTAAGGTTCTCAACTTTATCTTGAACTCTTGAAATTTTGTAAATACTTCGTCGTTGGATTTCATCAAGTAAACCCAAGTTTTCCTTGAATGATCATCTATAAATGTGACATAATATAGATGACCTCCAAGTGATTTAGGAGTCATAGGACCACAAACATCATAATGAATAAGATCCAAGATTTCTTTTGACCGTGAAGCACTGCTTCCAAATGTTCTCTTGGTATTCTTACCCAATGCACATCCTTTGCATATTCCTTCGTAATCTTCTTTCAATTTGGGGATTCCTTCTACTACAGAATTTAGAGTTGGAAGGATTTTGAAATGAAGATGGCCAAATATTTTATGCCAGAGTTCGTTTGGGCTGATTTCAATGTGAACCAAAGCTTGTGCAAGAGGAGATATCAACCTGTAAAGTCTTCCTTCACAAAGACCAATTACTCTAGCATTCTCTATGTTTGAGTTGTTACTCCATACTACAACTCTTCCATCAACGAAAGCTACTCTATCACCCTAATCTTCTAAACTTGAAATAGAAAGTAAGTTCTTATGCAAACCTGGAACAAATAGGATGTTGTTGAGATGAATGTTGCTTTCATTTTCTAGCTCTATAGAGGTTGATCCAATTCCTCTTATAGGATAGCTTTTATTATCTCCAAGTTCCATTGAGCAAGAATATTTTCCCTTTGACAAAGTCTTCAGTTGTTTGTGATAACCAGTCATGTGTCTAGATGCACCACTATCGATTACCTAAATGTTCTTGTCTTGGAATGTGCCAGTGAGTGTTGAGAAGAGTCCTTGATCCTTAATCTTGGTTACTTCCTTCTTTGCAGTGAATAAAAGATTCCATGCTTCCTTGATGCCTTTCTTGAGATGGCTTGCTACCTTTGAACACTTCTTGAAGAGCTTCCACAACGTAGTAGAGATCTTCATAATGCCCTTAGCCAACCTTAGCTTTGATACCATGTTGAGAAATCTAAAGGGCAATGATTATAGTGATTTCTCTTGACTTGATAACTACTTGTGATGTATTTTTACTTATTAGCTTTGTTACTTATTATTATGTGTGTATCATCAACCAACTATAGAAACAAGAAGAACAAGAACACAAAATATACGCTGCAAGCCAGGGCCAAAACCTCTCTACTTGAGAGGAAAACCCACAAATCTCTTCTCCTCCTTATAGATTCTTCAATTGATGAATTGCAAGACCTTAATATTGTCCTCAATACCCTCCATGACCATGACCAACCACTCCGGTTGATGTGCTAACCTTGATCTTGTCAAACCTAGTCAAATCTCTTCCTGTTAAAATTGGCAACTAGGGCCAAACTCCATGTGGTTCATCTTATTTATGGCAGCTAATATTTTCTTTGGATTCCTCTTATCGAGAGGTGTAGGATTGATCTAAAGATCATCCGATTCCGGCATGTATTCATTGAGATATGAATTTATTTGTGTTATGGGATAATTTGTCAAGGTTGGCTATCAACCAAATTGTCCACACTTATCCTCCACGTTTTAGTATAAATAGAAGAGGATTTTAAGTCACTTGACACACACACTCTTGTGATCTCTCTTCATTCTGTTTTGTGTTTGATGAAGATGAGATCTAGAGGCACTGCCCTAGGTGATATGCTGCCCTAATAGGAGATGCCCTAGAAGCTGTGATGGAGAAGGCTCTACGTTGTCATGGAGAAGGCTCTACGTTGCCCTGATGGAGAAGCTTAATGCAGCCATGGAAGAAGCCTTATTGCTATCATGGAGAAACACCTACACTGGCTTGGAAATAAAGCCCTAACGTTGAAGCCTCCTAAACGTAGTCATGGAATAAGGGTT
Organism: Pinus taeda; assembly: GCA_000404065.3. Classification (NCBI taxonomy): domain Eukaryota; kingdom Viridiplantae; phylum Streptophyta; class Pinopsida; order Pinales; family Pinaceae; genus Pinus; species Pinus taeda. The sequence goes on from APFE030846171.1 coordinate 202,440, forward strand.
CTAATGTGGTCATGCCCTAAATGCAGAGAGACCTAAACTTTGTCCTAGAGGAATCATGGCTCCAACCTAATGTTGTCATGGATGACCCTATGGAGATTGCAGTCTCCTAGCTGCAACATTTAAGTGTCTAAGCCACAATCTGGTCGTTGTCCTGGCCCTAGAAGCAGTCTCCTAATTGTTGTCCTGAGGAGAGGTCTACATGCTGGTCTAAAAGGGACCTAGCTGCAATTATGGGTATGCCCTAGTCACAGTCTAGATGCAATTTGAATGCTGGCCTCATTCCACAACAAAAGAAGGGCTCTATGCTTCCCTAACCGCAGTCCTCCTAGGAGATACTATACGCTGGAAAGAGGAGGTCTTAAATAGCTCTAGACACAATCAAAAGGAAGTGTATTCAAGAGTGCCCTAGCCGCAGTCATACCACAGCTATATGATGCCTAATTTGACATCTGTTTGGATAGGGACATCATCAAAGGAAGGTCTAGAAGTAACTTGAATGACATGGTGAAGATGCCCTCATCCGTTGTCACATCTAGTCATAACTACAACTATCTAACTGTTGTTCTAAAGCTTGGATGAGGTACATTTGGGAGCAACTATCATTAGATTAGAAGTCAAAGGCTAAGCTAGTAACTATAGCCTAGCTACTCTGCTAGGCTGCAAGCCATAGCAAGCAACTAAGGCTAGTATGCATTTGCAGCAAGAGCATAAGGATTACACTAGCATGATGTGAGTGGTGTAGCAGCAAGGATGTATTATAGTATGCAACATATAGATGACAGTGAGGATGGGTGCTGTATGGTGCAACACTGTGATGATGGGCATGGACGTACAACAAGAATGTATTGCAGCAGCATGATGATGATGTATTGCAGTATGAATTTGGGGGCAGCATAGTGCAATGAAGGGTACAACATAGTGCAGCATGAAGGATGCAACATAATGATGACAAAGAGCAGCTTGATGGGTACAACATGATGATGAGGTACTGCTCAGTAATGGGAGCAACATAGTGATGAGAGCAACTTAAGTGATTGGGTGCAGCACAGTGTTAGGTGCAGCGTGATGATGAGGTGCACCGCAGTGATGGGTGCAACATGTTAATGGAATCACCTTGGAGGATAAGTTGACGCAGTATGCCTTCACCTGAGTTTAGATCAACTACCTCATTATGTTATCTTCATGGTGAAGATCTCTGCTCTTATTTTGTTAAGTCAAAATGTTGACTTCTGATGTATATGTACTATCTCTCTCTATGTTGAACTATTGAAGAACATAAGAAGAATTGATCAAGGGTTCCCCACATTGGGGTTTGTCCCTGGCTGGTGCCACATCTTGTGTCCCCTTGTCTTGGCTTGTTTTCTGCGATTTCTGTTTATGTTCTATCTGCATTTTACTATCATGCTAAATGTGATTGCTAATCTAGAATTGATATTGAGCTAATATGGAAAATTGAAGTAAATTTGCTCTCAGCATAGAACATACCTAAAATTAACACTTCCAGTACCACTTCCTCAACCTCTAGTTGTAGAATTTCGGCCTTCACTGTAGATCTGAAATTTTGGCCCCCCTAGCAGTTGTTGTTGCCACACCTGTGAGCTTCGATTTGCCTTTTGAGCCTTCCTTAGACCTTTGCTTGCCTTTCCTTCACTTTTGGAGCTTGAGGATGACCCTTGGTAACCTTCATTTGAACTACTTGCCTTCTTTTCTCCAAGATTGAACTTGTAGATAGAAACCCTAGATCTGTTGCAGAAACCTTAGTTCTCCTTGGCACGTGTGAGAGAGAAATAGCCCAAACAAAGATCTTTTTCATCCTCTTCCTTCTTCATTGCCTTCTTCTTTCTTCTTCTTCCTTAAAATGAGAGATGAGTGAATGTGTCTCAAGGAGGACGAGTTCCCTCCTATATATAGGGTCTTCAAGGTGGACATGGCTCTTTCTTTTAGGCCGAATTGCCAACTACCGGGCTGACTTGGTCTCGGAGGATATCTGGACACTTTTTAAGACAAAAATAATTTTCTTTACAAGTTACAATGTGCCCAATGGGGTCTTCAACTTATGACAATCATTGTTTTGACTTCTTGACCTAGGACAAACCCTAGAAGCACTTAATGGTTGCTTGACCTATAAAATAAAAGACCTTGAGCATGAAACCCATGCTCCAAAAATAATAATAATAATTTTCTTTCATTTTACACTTTACAAGAATCAAAAGTACATTTCATCTTTATGAAGCCGAAACTAGTTACACATTTTTCAACACCTCAATGGTTTGGTATGGGAAGATTCATAAATTCTTTCTTGCTAATGGTTTCATGCTTTGCCATTTAGATTCTAACCTTTATGTCAAACGTGTGAATGAGAAAGTTTGATACTTGTGCTCTATATAGATGATTTTATTCTTACAGGTAGTGATGGAAACATAATTGTTGACATGGAGAAGAAGCTTTAGAGTACTTATGAAATCACTTTTTTGGGTTCTTTTTGATTACTATTTGGAATTTTTAATTTTGCAATTGGATGATGGCGTTGTTATTTTGTAGTAGTGTTATTATGGCTGGACTAGACTAGTTTGAACCGGCTGGTTAGACCATTTGAGGGAAAAAACTGATTTAGACCGTTGTACCAGATTGGAAATGGTCGATTCCATGCAAATGCATACAGAGCGAATCACGGGCCCATAAAATGCAATAGAGAAATAAAGCAAACACTTAATTTGTGAGCTGGCCTACATAACAAGGAACTTAATCACCTCTCAAACTTATTCAAAGACACCCCTTGTCTATTTCACTCACACTAAAGATATTTGACAAGGGAGACCTTTCTTGGATGGACTTGGACCCACCGCCGCCTTCAAGGCCATGGGAATCAAGTCAGAATCCCACTATAGACTCTCATTCTACTGATTCTAAGGATGAAGATGAGGAGGAGCAAGGATGATGATTTTGATTAGTACTAGTAGTATTGTAGTTTAGTACTATGCTTATTTTTGGACTCTAGAGGCCATTTAGAGCCCATTTCTTGATGTATTTTGGTTTAGAGACGTATTGGATTAAGCGCTATTTTGCTTATATGCACTCTTGCTATTGCATATTTGTGTATAAATGGTTTGGATTTATGTGGATGCACATGAATATATATGATTTTCTTTAAAGTTTGAATGTTTTATGTATTTTTTGGTCGACTTGTTTTTTAGTCCGTTTTTTCACTGGTTCCAGTCTTGGTTCCAACTGGTTCTCGGTTTGGGGGGTCTACCAGTTTGATGGTTGGTCTGGTTCTGATAAACATTGTTTCATAGTCTAAGTAATTGTTGACCTTTTATAAAGGTTTCACTTGGAGGATTACAAACTTTGTTCTAACCTCTTTTAGTCTAGTGACTTTGTAGTCAAATTGTGTTCTAACCTCTCTTAGTTTGGTGACTTTGGAGTCAAATTGATTGCTGACTGTACTTGGTTGATGATTGATGCTACTTTTGTGAAAATTCTATCATTGCAGCAACTGATTTGTTTTTCCTACTTATTCCACAATAAGTTATTTATGAAATTACTTCAACAAACATTAAAATAAATACCGCTGCAGATATCACACCGTAATACATAAACAAACATATGCACAAGCATTAACACATTGACACAAATATTTTGGACAATAGTCCCCGGAAAAACCTAATGTGGGAAAACTGGTGCAGTAAGGGAGGATTTTATTATTCAATTTTTTTTTTTTTTGTCTGTACAACAGGTTGCCAAATTGGCTTACCCATAGAGATAAATAATTCTCCAACACTTCTCCCAATCCCAACGTTAGCCTAGCTGACCTCTGCGTTGCTCTCAAACCCTCTGCGTCAGCCCCTGCTTGATTGCGTCAGTGCTGGGCCTCTTTGCGTCACTCACGCAGGCCCAACAAGTGATTGCGCAGTCTTTTGCTGCTTCTGTGCCTGCCTCTCCTGCCTCAGTGCTGATCTCCGGTGGCTGATCCTGCCTCTCTGCTTCTTACTTGCTGCCTCCTGACTGCTCACTAGACCATAGGTTCAATTTCTCAGCTAACCCCGCTCCAGAAATTGAACTGACTGCTCTTCCTCAATGTATTTTCCAAGTGACCCTCAAGCCTCCTCGTATACTTTTCTCGTTGACAAATAAACGACCGAGATTAAGTCCCTAATCAATGGCTAAGATTAGATCTGGCTTGATCCATGCCTTTTGGACCATTCTATCACAGTTTTATATTAATTCACATTAATATTTTATTTTCCCTAAGTTTAGACTTAGGGACTCTATTAAAAATATTAATTATTTTAATATCTCCCAAACTGCTTAGAATCTGCCCAAGCCCGTTCTGGGTATTGGAGATCTCATGTGACTTAGCCTCTCTACCAATTTTCATGGCTAGAGCACATCCGATGCTACCCCAAATCAATAACTTTGTATTAACAACTTTGTATTCTCTTATACTTGACTCATAATAGTCTAGTCTCTTGTTTCTAGATATATGTTGGAGTTGGTGGGAAGCCATTGACCTACAACAAACATGATTTTTACATATGTTAAGGGTACATACTAATTTTGTATGGGGTTTAGGGGAATTTGTTTGGATACACTGATTTCGACTATAGGATGGAGATCATGATGAGGGGAAGTCTACTTCCTATTATGCCTTCTTTGTTTCTTGGTCATGCATGAAATAATGTATGATATCTCTTTCTTCCACTAAGTTCAAGTACATTGATGAAACTATCATGAAAATCTTCTTCTTCCACATTCTCAACGTTCCAATAATGTACATGTTCTTGGTTAGTTTTATTGAAGACTTTTCTCTCTTGTCTCTTTAGAATTTATTCGAACATGGATCCATCTTCTATTTACCCTAGCCTCCATCTCCTTTCTTTTTGGGAAACGCATATGATGGGGTTTATATTTTGGTGACTCTAGCTTTAATTGTTCCCTTGCAGATACTACTTGTTTTTTCTCCTTTAAAACTTAGCATTGAACCACATGAGCCTTTTGCATTTCTTTCGGAAGATCATTTATAACATGATTCCTTTACATCATGTGGTATTCAGAGGCTACGAAATAACTACAAATTGCAATCTCAAAAACATGAAAGCACATGAATTAAACACCAGAAATATGAGGCAAGCTCTTAGCCATTTTATTAATATGAGCAGAATGGGTACAATATGGTAATAGTAGAACCTGGGCTTCCTACAAGCAAACATGGCAAAACTCAGGTGATAATAATGAAGCCCAAGTGTTGTAGAAGCTCCTCCCCAATTTTCGCGCTGATCTAATAAATTTCTGCTATTGCAGCCAGATAGGAAATGGTAAATATGCCCTTAGAGTGCTCATAAAATTATGAGAAATTAGCTGGTGCACTTTCTCAACAAGGCGAGCAAAACCCAAAAAGGAATTGGCCCCAAACCAACTCTCCAGGAAACCCCCAAAGTGGTGCAATTTGCGAGCTAACTAAGAAAACACACTACTAAAAGAAAGTGGATTTTTGGTGTTAATATTGCCTGGATCACGCTGAAAATGCAGCCACATACTCCTCTCCAATTACCCACAAAAACCCATAAAGAATTTGGGCTGATTTCGGGTGACTAGACAGCCCACCAAATAGTGTGAGTGGCCCTCTGGCTGGCTACACGGATTGCTAAGAAATAATGCTCCAAAAACTCCCAATTCCTGGGCTGTAATGCCACTGAAATTCCACACAAAATCCCCTCCGGAATCTACCTTCTCTTCTAGCCAATCTCCTTTGGAAATTAGTTTTTCTCTTCCCCTGCGCAAGCGTTCTCTAGTGAGCTTTGCACACTGCCGGAATGGAGAAATTTGGCCCACCAAATGTTCAAGACTTCTGCCCTATGAAACATTGCCAAAATTCCAGTCTCAAGGTAGTAAATCTCTTTGCAAATCACCAGATCTATCAATGCACTCAAGCTAAAATTTGTGCTCAACAAACTACCTCTATGTCAAGGAAGTGTGTAGAACTAGGTGAACACCTGCAATTTTTTATGGTTGTTGTTCCTTGTACATGTTTTTGTTATTTGCTGTAAATTTTCAATTTGGAATACTACACACCAGGTCTACAATGGGAAATAGAGTTAGGGCTGAGGTCTGTTAGGTGCCAAGGAGGGTAGGTTGAGGCCTACATAGTGTTGGCAGGGCCTAGTAGAGGGAATAACAGGAAGACTGTGGGCTGCTGACGATGGCTAGGGCTAACAGAAGGTTGAAGAGAGTTGGTTGCAAGGGACAACAACAACAGTGGAGGACAGTGGGCTAAAGGAACATGCCCAGGTGAGTGAATTGGTTTTCTGGTTAACCTTGTTTGCTACAACAATATTGTTTTTTGTGTTGTAGCTTTTGTATGTTGGGAAGATGAGAGCCTAAGGGACTTTGCCTCAACCCTAAGAGTTTTGATTAGGGGGATTTCTCCAGATATTGGCATTGTACAGGGATTGCAAAGGGCCATGATCCCTAGTACATGAGCCCTGTTTGTATTCTTATTAATGGACTTGTAAGAAACTTTTATGGGCAATAAAATCTTGTGTACTATCATTGATCTGATTGCTTGTATATTCCACTGTGCAAAATTTTTTAAGTTAGGCATTTCCAGTGTGTTTATGTTTCCTAGTGTTAATTTTAGGTATGTTTTATGCTTATAGCAATTTATTTCAATTTTCAGAGTTAGCTCAATATCTTTTCCAGATTGGCAATCACATTAGCATTAAAGTAAAATGCGGATAGAACATAAACATAAATCGCAGAAGATAAACCAAGACAAAAGGACACAAGATGTGGCGCTAGCTAGGGACAAACCCCAATGTGGGGAAACCCTTGATCAATTCTTCTTATATGTTCTTCAATAGTTCAAGAGAGAGAGAGAGAGAGAGAGAGAGATAGTACATTTACAACAGAAGTCAACACTTTGACTTATCTAGATAAGAGCATAAATCATCTCTAAGAAGATGATACATGAGATCAATTGAAGACATGCTACTTCAATTGCTTCTCCAAAGTGACTCCTTAACCTATCATTGTGCTGCATCTCGTCATCATGCTGCACCATGCTGCACCCATTATCACAATGCCGAACCTCATGACCATGCTATACACATCATACTGCTGCACCTTATGCTACATTGTTGTCCCACGTGCCATTGTTGCACCATGCTGCCACAGCGATCTGATGTGCCATTGCTGTACCATGCTACCACAGTTGTCCCATGTGCCATAGCTGCATCATGTTGCTACACTACTGTCCCATGTGGTATGTTGAACCAAGTTGACATACAACATGCTCATGTGCTTGCAGCACCATGCTTGTCATGCTGTCCATGCTATCTGCTGTCCCATGTTTGCCTTAGCATTCCTTTGCTGTTCCATTTACTATGCAGCTGTCCCTTGCCATTGCTGCCTAGATATATTGCTGTAGCTGCTGTCTGTAACAGTCATGCTATACCTTGCTGCTGTCCCCTTAGCCTTGCAATACCTTGCTGCTGTCCCATGTGTCTTAGCAGCACCATGTAGCCCAACTGTCCCATTTACTAGCACTGCTGTCCTGGGCATGTTTGAGCCCTCAAACTCTCCATGTTGTCCCTGTTTTGAGGTGGTTAGGACTGTGGCCTACCACATTGCCACACTGTAACCTACAGCTCACCTTTTCGCTGCCCCAAACAACCCTTCTTCAACTCGGCTACCCTTGGCCTCCTTTCAGCAGCTCAGTGCCTTGCTTTAGGCCTTAAAACAGTCCTCCCTTTCAGCCACATTAGGCCTGCGTCTAGGGCACCATTGTTATGTTTAGGACAACGTCTATCCTCATCTTAACAGCGGCTAGGATACCTTTGAGATAGCGTAGGTTGGGTCTGCCTTGGGATAGCGTTAGGGCTGACTTCTTGGACTGTGTTAGGGCTGGCTTTAAGACAGCGTTTAGGGCTGCCTTAGGATTACGTTAGGGCTTCCTTTAGGACAACATTTAGGCTTCTTCCTTAAGCTCCTTTAGGTCCATGCGTAGACCATTCCATCGCTTTGCTGGCCTGCCTTCTTTGTTGTGGCTAGGGAAGCCTCTTTTCCTCCAACGTCTAGGGCTTCCACTCCTAGATTTCTCTTCCACTAAAACCCAAGACGAGTGGAGAGAAATCAAGATAGAAGTGTTTGTGAAATGACTCTCAAGTCATCTCCTTTTATACTAAAACGTTGAGCACATGTGGGGTTTATTTGGTTGCTGGCCAACCTTGACGAATTGTCTTATAACACAAATAAATTCATAACTCCATGAATACTTATCAGAATCGGATGATCTTTAGATCAATCCTACACCTCTCGATGAGAGGGATCCAAGAAAAATATCAGCTGCCATAAATAAGATGACCCACAGGGAGTTTGGCCCTAGTTTCCAATTTTAACACCTAGCTAAAGGAGTAGACCAAACTTGGGGCGTGTTGATTTCTAACATGAAATGCTTGGCTTCCGAAGTTCTTTGAAAATGATTCTTTTGACACTTTGCTTCCAAAAGACGCGTCCACTTTGCTCCCGCTTCGTGCAACATTGTTTTGAACTAGGCCTGCTAGATTTTGCGGTAACAGGGCTAATTACTCACAGTTGTTTCTCAGGTTTGCACATGGTAGATTTGAAATACAAAAATGATGAAAATCACAATTTTACCTCTCATGGAATATGAGGGGTAACAACTATCTCCAACTTGGGGACGTGCCGTTTGAAGAAGAGTGCATGAGATCCCTAGAAACTTCAGTGATATTTGTTGAGAAAGATTTCCAAGCAATTGAAAGAAAACCATGTGCCGGGATGGATCCATATCATTCGCTTAAACACCATATACAAATATCAACATAGTCCATTACATAGCTCAAAATTGGCTTTAGAAAAAAATACGAGGCGTAACAAAGCTCATTATACTTCTAGCCTAAAATAAACTTACATTATGAATAAAATTTTCTTATATAGAGAGAACTGAAGATAAGTTAGTTCGGAAAGAAATCAGTTAAAAGTATATGTATTTCTAGTGCTTGTTAACTGCTTAGAGAAAGAAACATAAAAGTCATGGGAAAGAAAACAATATGAAGATTAGACAAACAGCAGGTCTGGTGCCTCAGCATTTCTATTTTGATTTGTTCTGCAGATTCCACATGTTTGAATAGTTTCCTTTTTTTCTTTGAAGCATGAAAACTAGATTATAGATTTTCGAATACAGGACTGGAAGAGAGAGAACTTTGTCTAATCTTTACTTTTGTAAACTTGCAATGGCACCACTATGAGCTTCATTGGTGGACATATGCACAGATGCATTAATGTCCTTTTAATCACCCTACTTATGGTACATATTTTTTTTGCATCAGTGCAGTCAATGGTCACACATCCTATTATTTTCTATTTCACTTTCTTTCAAAAGCATCCATTTTAACTTTTTTGTTTTTTTATGTAGTTGCTTCTAGACAATTCGACAATTAGGCTTATGTCATCCTTTTGTGACAGAATATTCTGGGCCTCAAAACAGTTTGAAGGACGGACAAATGAAATTGAACCATGGTATGGAACTGCGTTCTCAGTTGAGAAAATAAAGGATGATTTAGTGAAGGTGGGAAATATCATTGTTTAATACTCATATTTGATGAGTTTTCATTTGAAGTACCTTGATAGCTTTTCCTTTTGAATTTTGTTAGTGTTCAATGAGAAGAAAGTGAAAGAAAGTGGGCTTCATTTGTTTTTGATCCTAGTTTTGTTCCTTTTGCATGGAGAGTAAAGTATTTCTGGCATTAATGAAAATGTTGGTTTTATTTATCTGCTTTTATAGCCATCTTGATTGTCTACTTGATGCAGCAATGGGAAGTTTCACAACCAGATGCAAGATTAGGATTACCCTTGCCAAATATGTTTATACCTACAGACTTAACGCTCAAACAAATGGAGGAAAAGGTTATGAAAATGTACCTTCATGGCAAATTTAAGATATGTAGTATTTCTGTTTGTTCTGGCAGGAATCAGGATGGGTCTTTTTTTAACTGCTTTAACTACAAATACCTAATAGATTCTTTGACAATGACAAGCAGGTCGAACATCCTGTGTTGCTGCGGAAATCTGAATTTTCAAGGTTATGGTATAAGTCAGATACAATGTTCTTTACACCGAAGGCTTACGTCAAGCTGGATTTCAACTGTCCTGAATCAAATTGTTCACCAGAAGCAGAAGTTCTAACACAGATTTTTACAATGTTATTGATGGATTACTTAAATGAATATGGTTAGTAATATATTACACTACTCCAGAACTTGTGAGAATTCTCTCTCTTGGTTTTTTAGTTGATAGTTGGGAGACAGGAATTTCAAGTTTAACTAGAATAGTTAGTAGTTTTGAGACAAAATTATCAGTCAAAACTCAATGCCAGTTAAATTGTAAGGTATTGGTGTGTTGTAACTTCTCAGTTAAGAACTAGAAGACAACTATAGGGCTCCTAATGAAGCTTTAACTATTATGGAGCAGGGACATTGGATTTGAGCTTTTACGCTTAACAATCAAGTCGAACATAGAAATATATATCTGAGAAGTCAGATTGGTTGTCTATCATATGGAAAGCTTAGATTATCCAAGTATCATATTAAGAGCCTCTGAGGTTATCTTTATTAAAATATTGCTCTTCCTTGGTTAATCTGAAGCCAAAGATTTTGATGGATTAACATCCAAGAATGATGACTTGAGAAACATGAACTTTCTACAGTTAGATATCTTCAACATAGCACCAGTGCCTTGATATGGAATTATGTATTATCCGATATGCTGTCTTTTAATAGCAATTCTAATGTATTCTTTGAAGGCTGAAACTTTTATGCTCGAGATGACAGCCTCAAGAAATTCATAATTTTTCTCTAGCAGGAAGCCTAGAACTTTGCTATTTTGAACACAAAGTAAAGATTTCTCATGCTTCCACAGATAGAATGCTTAATCTGTTCTAGTTTCTGGCATCAAAGGATAGGTATATAATTGTTTCCTGTTCATAATAGTTCCTTGCAGATCACTTTTGTTTCCATTGACTTGAACTACATTTATCTATTTTCAGCTTATTATGCCAGCGTTGCTGGACTTTCTTATGGTATTCATCACACTGGTACAGGGTTCCAGGTACTTATTTTGTTAATGCTATATTTTAATTAAGGATCTTTAATGCAAATTGAAAATTTGGCATCCTTTCATTTCAAAAGATGAGTGCATGATACTGAACAGAAAGGAGGAATGAATCAAAGAATTCCTGGAAGAATGCTTGGAAGGGTTTGCACCTAGAAGTTTCACATTTCCTATCATGAAAAATGGTTTAGGTTCTTGCTTCTGTGGACGTATATAAGATATGCTATTCAGAGGAAAGTCTGTTTTGTATGCTTTATTTTTTTCAGAAGATACAATGTATATTGCATGAAGAGTATCATGCTTGTGCTATCTGACCTCGGAGTCCATCATACATCCAGTACATCTTATTTAATTAATATAGTTTTCCACCACATTTATAATGCATATAAAGGGAAATAAATAAATTACATAAATTCAATAAATGATGGTGATTGGGACAGGCCAACAGTTGCAGTAATAATACACTAGATGGTCACGTGTCACAAATTCCACATGTCAGATATGGTTTGACATGTGTCGCACAAGAGTTTGGCTAGTCTTTTTAATAACACATGTGCCAAACTTGTGTCTGAGATGTGCCCTACATGTGTACTGGGTTTAGGAAACATGTCCTATCAAAATGTAGATGTGGGATGTGTTTTTAGGCAGAGAGAGGAGTGGTTGAAGAGAAAGATAAAGATGTAGGATATGTTTCCTGATGATATGGGTGTGTACAACAGTGTTGAGTAGGGATTAACCAACTTGGTTCTTAATAAACTTGTGCTAGAGCTAGTCACTTTGATGATGGTGATCCTCTTGAGGGGTCATCCTCCACACCAGTGGATGTGTAATATTCCTTTATAATTTATTTGGTAAATTTCCCAGAAAATTTTTGCAAGAAATATTTCATTAAAAATTACCAGAAAACATCATAAATTTGTCTGATAGAAATTGTCAGCACTTAAATAAATATTGCAATTCAGACCCAAAAAATTGAAGAGGAAATTCTGCAAAGCCCAACTAATTTTATTAATAAATACTAGGAGGAGAATAGATCAAAATTTGAGGAAACCTAGTAAATGAATTAACTGGAAATTCTCGGCTTCTAGCTCCCTTATTTTTGCAACTTGACACTTCCAATGAACTCGGAATGTGCTCTGGCCCTATTACCGACCATTTTGTGGGTGATATCCTTAGGAGAAAATTTTTCTCCAAGATGGTCCTCAAACGACAGCCAACAACTCTTTGAAGCTACCAGCTAGCTCGTTGTGCCACTTCTTTGCCACCTAAGCCAGCCATGTGGTCCCTCACCCATCTGTTATGATTGTATGTTTGAAGGTGGGCCTCCCGAACCTAAAGGTATGCCTTGTCATTTGATAATTGAGGATTGTGGTTTGCTTATCATGGATACTTCTGGGCATGGATTAATGGGGGGATTCGGCGGAAAGAGTGGGCTAGGTCTGTGCTCTTGTCCCCTAGACCTCTTTTGGGTGTTAACCTTGGACCCTAGTCCCGTGGGATCTCTTTTACTGACCTTTGGGCTTTAGGGATGGTACTACATGGGAAACTTTGATTTTGGTTGCGTAGTCCCTCTCTCTCATCCACATATATCACTCCCCTTCCACTCATTATAACCCCATTCATCATTTCTCCCACATGGGTCCACATTCCCACTCGGTCCATGTAGGGTTAGTCTTCCTCTTCCCTTTGACCACAACTTCGCATGAGGTTGATGCAACTGAAAAGAAAAGTAAGAGCATAATTAGCCACATTCAACAAGAAGATGTACCACAAAATTCAAAAGATGGCCAGGACAAACACATTTAGCACATGGGAAAAAGCCAATACATGAGTTCAACCCCATCATCATGGCCATCACCCTCATTCCTACATGCCCTAGATGAGCCTCCTTTATCATTCAGGAAGCCATGGTTGTCCCAACCTTTGGTAGGCAATGAACCGATGTACCTTAAAGGGGGTATCCACTGCTATATCTTACACATCATGCTTTTATCCCTTGAGCCCCGAGCAATTAATTAAAGAAAAATCATAAAAGGCGAAAGGCATGTAAATAAGGGTGGAAAAATCAAGGTCAAGGCACCTCATGTATGCCAATTTCTCCCTCCTATACGATATATACCTAATGAAGCATAAAAATTCTGATACGCAGAATTATATGTATAAATATTTTATTAAAAATATGAATAGACAGATGATTATGATTACAATGGGGTTCCTGGCTTATATACCGCCATGGCACCCCTTTGGGAAAGGGCATGATCTTATGATCGTGCCCTTTCGTCTAACTAAACCTAAAATTAAATAATAAACCTAAAATCAACTATTTTTTACATAATATTGCCTTCCTCTCGAAAGAATGCTTTGTCCTCAAAGCATACGCAACGACCGATGTTTGTTGACAAAATGCTTCATTCTCCCAAGAAGCGTCTTCTTCGGTAAGTCCTTCCTCTTGATTAGATATTCCAAGATGATCAAGGTCCCACATTTTAAAAGGTCTTGGATTAATCTTGTAATTTCTGTTTTTTGGTGATGTGGATATTGGTATGGCTTGATGTTGACGGGGTCTGATCTTGCCTTGACTTCTATTGTATGCTCAATTTCCTTATTAGGCGTCATCTTCATAGATAGGTCTTGAATTTCCTTTTCATGCTTCCGAATCAAATCATGTATCTCTTGTGACTCTTCTCTAGTCATATTTGCAAATAACATTTCTAATTGGTGACATTGTACTACATAAGCAGGTGCTCCTTTTCGACTCAGCTTCATCATCTGAGATGATGATACAACTTGATTTTCTGGTGCTTGGAATCCGTGTAGTTTGTACTTCTGACCTCCCCATTTGAAATTTATAAATTGTACTTGATGGTTGGTGGCATAAGTACCTAAAGTTCGTAGCCATTGGATGCCTAAAACTACATCTACTCCTCCTAAGGGTAACGTGAAGAACGGAGACTCTAGATTAAAGTCTTGAATCTGCAGATTGACCTTATGGCATTTCCCCACCTTTTCAATCTTCTTACCGTTAGCTACCATCACTTTCATGTTTGGTAAGGGAAATGAAAAGATATTGAGTCTCTTTGCCATGGTTGCATCTAAAAAATCGTGTGTGCTTCCAGAGTCGATGAGAACCACTACGTTGTTCTTCTTTATGTGTCCCTTTAACTTTAAAGCCTGAGGTTGTGATATACCTGTCATGGCTGATAATGACACTTGCAGAATACTCCTGTCATCTAATTCTGATGAGAATTCTGGGGCATCTTCTATTTCTTCTATGTCAGAACCTTCAGTCTTTGAATCATGGGTTTCTTCACAATTATATAGGTTTTTTGGTTCTTTTCCTTTAGCACATCTATGTTTGGGGTCACACTTCTCACCGCAACGTTTACATTTACCCTCTTTTATCCTTTGCATTTCCACATTAGATTTTTCATCTTCACGACGATGTGGTGGAACATATCTTGTATTATTTGAGTCCACATACTGGGGTATCCTTCGTCTTGAATATGTTTTTTCTGCTTTAGACCAAAATATTGGTTCGGATTTCTTTTTCGGCTATTTTTGCTTTCCATCTTGCTACTTCTATTGATGTAATGTCATGCATCTCAAGTTTTGCTTGTAAATGGGTTTTGCGTCCTGAGACATATGATTGAATCAAACGAGATTCTGATAACCCAGGTACTCGTGTTACTAAGGTCTCCCATTCTTAAGTGTATTCATCCACACTTCCTTTTTGTCGTAACTTGATGAGTTTTGAAAAAAACTCTTCTTCTCTTACACCTTGGAATCTTTTAAAGAAGGCATCTTTAAATTTTCTCCAGCTAATGACGTGTGTTGTTTTTTATCACCACATATACCAGTTATATGCTTCTCCTTCCATTTTCATGGATGCATGCCTGAGCTTTTCATCATCATCATTGATGTCATATATCTCAAAGTATTCTTCTGCTTTATTTATCCATGCAACATTGTTTTTTTCATTTCCATCAAATTTAGGCATCTCGACTTTTGCCCTTCACTGGTATGTTTCTAATGGTTGAGCGAAAAAAGGGTGTTGATTGGTAAAGGTATCCCAAAGTTGCTTGTTTGTAAAGGCTGTGTTACTCGCTTCTTGGTGGGGTGTCGCTGATTTTTTTGGCGATTCAACCTTTTCATGAGAGTCTGTTGACTTTGTTAAATCTGATGAGACGTGTTCTTGATTATCTTCATTTTCTTTTAGTAGTTGTTCGGGTGTACAATTCGTCTTTTTACACAAAATTTTCAGCATTGTTAAGACCTCTCTGATGTCTGCTTCTGTTTGGACATTTAGATTTTCCATCTTTATTTCTATTCGATTTGCCGTATCCTGAAGATTTTTTGTTTGGTGAGCTTGTCCCTCAAGCTTGATCTTGAATTCATCTAATCTTTTACTGACCTCTTCGTCTTTGCTATTTATCTTATGCTCCGAGTCCAACAATTTTTTTGGAAATCCACCATTGTCATTGTCGACATCGAGCGGGTCTGCGGGGGTGTGTATTTATCTGCCAACTTAATTTTTTTTTTGTTAAATAATTAAATTAAATTAAATAATTAAATTATATGACATAAGTGTTTTTTTCTTAAATTAAATTAACTTTATATATATATATATATATATATATATATATATATATATATATAACTTTTAATTAATTAAAATAAATTTAATTAATTAAATTATATGTATTATATATAATATAATATATATATATGTTATATATATTATATATAAATTAATGTTATATAACGTTGTGTATTGAAAATATATATTGGACGACTTTATATATATTTGGAAATAACGTTATATATATTCGAAAATATATATTGAATTTTCGTTTTTCTTTGACCGTCACGTCCTTTTGTGGGGTCACCTCCTGCGGATCATTCAAAACCTTTAAGCGGAAATCATTGACCTGCTGGGGCTAAACGAGAATTGTGTGCGCAAAGAATTGTATGGACGCGTGTGTGCGGAGGGAATCGAGCAATTACGTCCCTCTGTCATAGTCACGTCTTTTGACTGTTGAGAATCGATTTTTTTGTTTGTTGATTAGTCGCTATATATGATAACCGAGCGAGCGAGGGACGACGTTAGGGGTAACTGTGAAACTGGTGTTGACATGACAATCGACTTCTGATTTGACATGCAGCAGACAGGTGACAGGATTCCAGTGGAAGGGACGGGTGATGACAATAGTGGTGTAGACACAGGGTCAATGTAGCGGGGGATAGGGCGGAAGACATAGTAGGAAGTCGTGAGGGAGACGGGATGATGGCCTTGTGTGAGCTTGGATGTGGGTTGTGGCTGGGCAGTCGACGGTGCAACAGCAAACAACGGTAGCCGGGTAGCACAAGGAAGTGGTCCAGGCAGCAGTGGACAGATTTGATGAAGCCGCACAACGGGTGTAGGGAGACAGTCGCCTGTCTGCAAATGATGATGGTGGTCGAGTGGGGGCAGAATAGAGGATGGAGGCAACCACGACTCTTGCTCGGTCGATGGCTTACGTGGGCAGTGGGCTCGGAAGAGAGTGGATAGGGTTTGGTGGCTTACGCAGCAGACAGAATGGTGATAGTACAGTGAGTATGGCAGCGGATAGGTGCTTGAAACCTGCACAGGCGAGAAGATTCGATGGCTCCGATACCAATGAAGCATAAAACTTATGATACGCAGAATTATATGTATAAATATTTTATTAAAAAGATGAATAGACAAATGATTATGATTACAATGGGGTTCCTGGCTTATATGCTGCCATGGCACCCCTTTGGAAAAGGGCATGATCTTATGATCGTGCCCTTTCGTCTAACTAAACCTAAAATTAAATAATAAACCTGAAATCAACTAGTTTTTACATAACACCTAAGTGTGGGCTTCCCTTTTATTAACTGCCCTTGTAACCCAGCATGTCGCCCATGATTGCCCCTTTCATTCCCTACTCCATTCATCTCTTTATCACATGCCATCACCCTTTAAAGAATGTACCTTGGACATACTATGCCCTTTAAAAGTAGAAACCACCTAATAGGATGCTTGGTTAACCTCATTTGGAGGTTGGAGACATTAACACCTGCCAAAACCTACTATGGAAGGACATGTCATTATGAAGTGCCTACCTGTTGTCCATGGTTTGTAAGCTCTTTTACTCGATTTCCTTTGATGATTTCTTGTACTAGAAGGCTAGGGGACGCATTGGATCTTATGCAGGATTGCAGATGGTCTCCATTTTGGGTTTGGTCTCCCTATACGGGTCCTAACCTCCAGAGGGCTACATTCCATGGGCCTCCACAGTAGTAGACCACACTCCATGGATCCCCAAAGATGTTTAGAGATTGCTCGAGATTTGCCTATTGGACGAGGAAGATGCACCTAGTTCACCAAGCCCAGCTGGCCCCGCAGTTGTACAATGCACTTGTCAGATGACCCACGACTTGTATGCTGATGCGGCACCACTTACACCATCATTTGAGCCCTTATAGATGGTCTACAAGCATCTTCGACCTACTTGGAGATGCATGAGGTCACTTGTGTGCCCTCACACCCATTGGGAGCACCACAGGTTTATTATTTGGAGAACAAGGGGCCAACCCCTTTTCCACTACTTTTGGGAGTCCTATTCCTTTTTGTGGCACTTATGGACTTCATTAGGCTTCTTAGAAGGCCGAACGACATGTATTGTTGATCATTCGACCTCTTGAGAGGCTTGCTATTTTGTTTATGAGCTAGTTTGGTGGGCTTGTTAGCAACTGCTAGTTATTTTGCACATTATTTTATTTTACGGGCTAATGTAGACCCAAGTAGCTAAATTGAACTCATTAGAAGTGTATAAATAGAAGTGATGAGGATTCATTTTAGCATCATCACTTGGATTTGGAACTTATATCTCTTTAGAGATTTTCACTATCCTTCTTGGAGGATGAATTTTTGGAGCAAGGAATGAATTTTGATGTTTGGATAATTTTCATGTCTTGGAGCTTCTTGATGGCAAGTTTTTTGGATGGTTGGATATATTCTTGTACATGTAAGTTCATTTTAATACTATTCTTTTTTTCTAATTTTGTCACATACATTGTTGCTGGGATTTCGCTATACTAGGGCTTATTTGTTGCATCTCTCATGCGAAGTTGTGGAAATTTTGTTTCCGGATAGTGAATGCTTCATGTATGGGCCATGTATAATGAATGAATGTTCCTAGGGATGTTTCATTACTGGAATTCATCTTGATAAGCCATTTATCTTACAAAACGAAGTATAAAGTCTTTGAAGCTACTTTTGTTGCTGCCCTAGTACCAAGCGAAGTTGTCTTTGAGGCCTCCTTGACCTAGAAAATTTGAAGGTCCATATTTGTAATTCTACTTGACTCCATTTCTCCCCAAAGGATTAGGCACTGGTCCACCCAAAGGTGATCATCTTAATCCTTTCTCATCCAACTCACTCCTTTTCAAGGCCCAGCCCATTAGGTCTCCTAGGGCATCATTTATCTTGCAAACCACCCATCAGGAAGGTTTGATCTCTTGGCCCCTAGTGTGCTGGTGTGTCTCTTAGGTGCCCTGCAATTTGGAAGAAATTCTGATAGTGGGATTTTGAGATATCTCAAGCCTTAACCTCGAGATTGAATCTTGCCCTTGGTTTCCCTGGGCTAGAAACCTCATTGGGACCCTCACATTTTCTTGCATTACAAATTATTTCTTTTGTCTCTTCCCCCCTCCGGAATAGGTCAAGCACATCATTGGTTGCTAAACCCTACCCCCTTGACCTACCCCCCGGGTCCACTTGCTCCCATGTGGTCTGATATCTTATCATATTCAACTCTTCAAAAACCACTTGGGAAACCGAGTTCCATTAGAATTTTAGTGTTTAGGAAGCTCCATTGCAAGTCACATTCCCTAAGCCAATCCCACAAATCCCTATTTCCCCTATCCTAGAGAACCTTGTACCTTGCTTAAGAAGCAGGCAAGTCTGACTCTTGAGTTTCTCCTAGGAAAGGGTCATCAAGATCACTTCACATCCATCCTAGTCGACCTATCCTTCATAAGTGATTCTTTATATATCAGTTCTCCTCCCATTGGTGAAAGTTCGTAAAGAGTAGGAAGCTTTAGCTGTGGTGACAATGGGCTTTAGCTTCATTGTTGCTCTTAACCTAGCAAGTGCCCCTCTAGGACCCTTGCTTGTTTGAGCGGTAAACGACCCTTTTGAATAAACCAATTCGGCCCTCTGGGATTATATAAATTTGGCCTCCTTGAATAATCAATTTGCCTCACAAGCAAACTAAATGACCAGTTAGGGTGGCTTGACAACCACCGAAACTGGCCGCCACTAGCTAGGGTTTATATTTCAACACCGAAATCGGGAAATGCCGTGGGTTTCTCCCTCATATCGTAACCTACTAGAGATCTTGGAATAATTATTAAAATAGAAATACTCAACCATATCCCAATTGAACTCTCATATTCCTTTTTATAGCTTTCCTTGTTCAAAATACCATGGGTAATCGAAATATCATTGTCAATACTATGGGTCATAAAAAATCATATATTTTTTCTTTATATCCCCTCTTAATTTAATTATTCATTTCACTTTTTGATGTGGCTTTTCTCTCCAAGTGAAAATGAACCTCTGTTTTAAAAAACAGCCGAGCCGGCTCTGACTCGATCGAGCCAACTAAGCCAGACCCTCGACCGGTTCGACTCGGTAGAGAAAACGACCTGGCGGTCGGTTTGTTAACAAACTGGCTGGCTCGGTCGAGCTCGATATAACCCGACCTATTCGGCCAATCACGCCCACGCACACCCAACCTGACTTTTTGGGGGGGAAAGTGGATCCGTCACTGCAGTTTAATTTGGTTTTAGGTTTCTTTGAGGTCCATATACCTCTCCCAAGCCTATAAAAAATACCCAACCCCCTCACATTTCCTCACAACTATCTCATTGCATTTGTGTGAGAATTTGTGAGGAGTTTTTGAAAAGTTGTGGAGTTTGTTATTGGAGCAACAATGAGGAGTCTTGGGCAATCATTGGAACAACAATGAGGAGCTTCTTGGGCAGCCATTGGAGCAACATTGAGGAATTGTTTTGTTGGAGCAGCATTGAGGAGGTCGTTTGTGGCGACTTTGTGCCTAGAGGTATTTTTTTTTCACTTCTAAAATCTGTTTTTGTTTTTATTTTGTGCAAATCTAGAAACTAAAAAGCGTCTTTTTGTAAAAGAAATGAACATTGAAGCAATGCTATTTTTTTTGTTTTCATTTTCAGATTTTTTCCTTTCATTTCCAAGTCCAAAAATGGCTCCTAGAGTGAAAGATGCTGCTTGGGCATATGCTGAAATGATTGATAATGAAATGCATTCCAAATTTTGTCGTAGAAAAATTAAGGAGGGTGGAGGGAGCATTCATAGGCTGAAACAACACTTGGCTGGTATTAGAGGCGAAATTACTCCATCTGAAGCACCATCAGAACAAATTGGGGAGATTAGGAAGGAGTTGCTAAATAACTTTGAGAAGTTTTAGCAAGAAAAAACTAGGAATAAAGAAATAGAGGCTTAAATTTGGAGGAAGACTAGTATACAACAAATGATGGCTGCCAACGCCAATTTTGATTATTAGGGCTCTTCATCTATCCCTTGCACTAATGCATCCAACCCCTTTTGCTATGTTCCTCCCTCTTTGGAGTCTATGTAAGAAAAGGGTAAGGGTAAATTGAAAAAGAGGGGTGATATCAAAAGTTATTTCACACCCTCCTCTCCATCAGATGCACATGGTCCTCAAGCAGTAGATGTCATATGCAACCCACTTTAGATGACCATTGGAAGAAAGAATTGAGAGAGACTGCCTTTGATTACATAGCTAGATGGTGGTATGATTTTGATATCCCCTTTAGTGCTTCTCGTTCTCCATATTATGAACCTATGTTTGATGCCATATTTGTTGCTGGAAAGGGCTTCAAAGGCCCTACTTTGCATGAGTTAAGGGGATTTCTTTTGCGAAAAGAAGTTTCCTCCATTGATGAATGTTTGAAAGATTTCAAAATCTCATGGGCAAAAACAGGATGTACCATCATGTCAGATTGATGGACTGATCAAAGGAACCGTACCATCATAAACTTCTTATCTTTTGCCCACATGGAACCATGTTTCAAAAATTAGTTGATGCATTTGATAGGGTGAAAGATGTACACTTGTTGTTTCATCTTTTGGATGAGGTTGTTGAAGAGGTGGGGGTGGCTAATGTTGTTCAAATCATCACAGATAATGGCTCCAAGTATGTTCTTGCTGGTAAAATGTTAGAGCAAAAAAACAAAACCATCTTTTGGACCCCATGTGCTGCGCATTGCATAGACCTCATGCTTGAAGATATTGGCAAAATAGATTGGGTCAAGAGCACTGTAGAGCATGCCAAAAGCATAACAAAATATATCTACAATCACTCATGGATTTTGAGCCTGATGAGGAAACACACAGGGGGCATGGATATTATTAGGCCAACCATCACTAGATTTGCAACTCATTTTTTGATATTGCAATCTATGCTTTCCCAAGATAGAAACTTGCAAAGGGTGTTTTCCAGTGATGAATGGAATGAATGCCAATGGTCTCGCAAACAAGATGGCAAAGATGTGAAAAAGAAAGTTAATGAGGATATATTTTGGAAAAAGGCAGCAAAGATTGTGAAGGTTGCTGAGCCACTGGTTAAGGTGTTGCGGTTGGTGGATGGGGAAAGATTGGCAATGGGCTTCATTTATGAGGCTATGGATCAAGCAAAGTAGAAAATAAAGGAAGTATACAAGGATAGAGTGGCTAAGTATGGGCCCATTTGGGCAATCATTGGTGAAAGATGAAATAATCAACTCCATCGCCCTATACATGCAGCGGGGTATTTTCTCAACCCAAGGTATCATTATAAAGTTCTGGAGGCAGATGCTTTGACTGGGGAAGTTAGAGATGGATTGATTGATTGCATTGAATGCATGATCCCTAAGGAAAATGATTAGCTGGAGATACACCGACAGATCACTTGTTTCAACAGAGCCACAGGTACCTTTGGCAAGAACCTAGTAAGGATTGCAAGGGAAGTAGGTGAGCCAGGTAAACAAAAATTTCAATTTTCAAATTCTTATTTTGTTAAATTGTTTATAATTTGAAAGTTAGATATAATTTGTTGAGCTAACTCATTACACTACTATGTTTTTTGCAGTACAATGGTGGGAGGCTTTTGGTAGCCATTTTCCTCAATTGCAAAAGTTTGCAATCCGTATTTTGAGTCAAACTGGTCTTTCTTTGAGAGGATTCACACGAAGAAGAGAAACTGTTTGGAACAAAAACGGTTAAATGATCTAGTCTATGTCCAATACAACCTCCGACTAAGACGCAACCAATCGCTGAACAAAAGACCTAATACAAATCCCATTGTGTTGGAAGATATTGATCCAGCATCAGATTGGGTAGTGGATGTTGAAGAAAGTGTAACTAGGTTCGGTCTTCATAATAACACAAGCCAATTTAAATGCTGTAATTTGTATCTAGCAATTTTTTGTGTATTTGAATCACGGGTTTCATGATCATAATATTTGTTTTAGTAGCTCTCATTATGAGCTCTAGGCTAGGTGATCGGTTGTGTCATTTATGTAAATGTTTACACTTGAAATATACAGTATGACTCCAAGATCAAGGTTAGAATCGTATGGCAAAACTCCTTCAAAGGCAAGATCAAAAGAGCTACGAAATGATCCCTCCAAACAAATGCAAAAGAAATAATGTATTTTCGGCATATATATTATAGTTATAGTAGATGATCATGTCAACTTCAAGTTGGCTAAGGAATAGATCATGTCGGCTTGATAAGAAGGCCTCATACACTATAAATAGGCCTCCTCTCATACCAATTCGGAGGCACAAAACTTGACGTGGGGTCATCTCCTATATCACGAAGTCTATTGTGTCTCATTCTAAGTGAAGAAGTCTGTCCAAGAGAGTGAGGAAACGTCGCTGCAGTAGAAGTCTGTTCATGACCGCAGAGGAGCCTTTCCATAGCCACAAAAGTATGTTCCCTCATACAAATATATCAATGAGTCTGCTCTCCCTCATGGCATACAAATCCGGATTAGGGCTTGACATTTCGTAACTGTATGGTTGTTCTAGCCGCAAATTCAAGGAGAAGATTTCTGTTGAAAAGAGCAAAGTTATCATAGGGCTAGAAGAGCCCTAACACTATTCACGTTTTGAAATCAAAGGGTTTTCCCTTCGCTGTTTTTGAACAGTTAATGTTGTTGCCTTTCGAAGCCTTCTAATCAACCCTAATCATCACTCTATCAATGTATGGAAGGTCTACATAAAGTGCGAGGGTAGAACAAGGCTTGAAGAGCCTATCTGAAATTGTTGGTGCGAAGGTGCTGTGCATAACCAGGACTAAGTTGCAGTCCATGAAAACTTCATGATTAAGGTATCCGTTTCAGAGCTGCAGTTAGGGTTTCTGAACAGTGATTTCAAAAGGACAGATCATCTTGTTTAAGGGTAGCATTAAAAGAGATTCTCTAGGTTAGTGGACTATCCTGAGTAAGGGAAAGCTTGGAGGAGGAAGAGAAGGGAGAAGGTAGCCTGATCACCCATGTGTAGCAGCAGATCTGATCCGTATTGCAGTAAGTGAAGAGAACAACAGTAAGGAGGGATTCTAGCCTTGATCTTGGAGTCACTTGGTCTCAGGGGTCTTAGTATTGGTCTTGGAAATTTTGTCAAGAGAAGAAACTATAAGAAGAATTACTGTGGGTTTTCCTCTAACATATAAAAATTCGTGGTTTGAATTATTTAAAGCTTGAAATTACTTCACAAGTAGTTATCATAATAGATAAATCATTAACATCTCAAGCCCTTAGGTTTCTCAACATGGTATCAGAGGGTTGGTAGCAGATCAAGAAGGTCTGATATAGAGAACATTCAGGAAGAGGTAAGGCAGCTGAAGTTGAAGGCAAAGCAAGATTTAGAATTCAGATCCACATTCTGAAACTCCAAGATCTATCAAAGTGAGGGATCTATAATTAAACAGCAGATCCTGAAGGATAAAGCAAGCAGATCTCAGGTTCCCTAGTAGTCAAGTGTAATCATGCTTCCTCAAGCTCCTTCAAGGCAGCCATCTACAATCAAACTTCAAGGATCACTACATCAAGTAAGTATCTTATTGATTTGAGCAAATCTAATCTTGAAAAATGATGTCTTCTTGCAGGGAAAGCAATAAGTTAGTTGGTGTTGCTAACTTCCTTGCTTGGAAGAAGAGGACTGATCTCACTTTGAAGGAACAAGAAGTTATTCACTATGTACAAAAGAAAATTGCTGCTCCTTCTGACAATCAAGAACTAGCCAAGCATAACAAGAACGAAGTGAGAGCTCAAAAGATTCTCATAGAATCTATCAAGGACTCTCTGATTCCCTTTGTAGCCAAACTTGAAACAGTCAAAGAGATCTATGACAAATTGATAGATTTATTCTCCGTTAGCACTGAAGGAGAAGGGATCTCTCTGAGGAACAAGTTATACAAAATGCAGATCAGCAAAGAAGAAGGTATAATGTCATATTTTTTGAGGGTCTCTGAAATAAGAGATCAGTTGTAGGAACGAGGAGAAATCATGTTTGATCAAGAGATGACTACGATAGTGCTGAATGCATTACCTGAGGAATGGGGAAACATTGCAGCAAGCATATGGGCCAAGAAGGAGGCATCCTCACTCAATGATTTATGGGCAATATGCAAAGTGGAAGAAGCACGATTAAAGGCCAAGGAAGATATTGCAGTTGGATCCAAAGAGCAAGCATTCACTGCCAAGTTTAAAAGAAAAGGGAAGTTCGAAAAGTTTGAAAGATCTAGCCACCAACAACAGCCCAAGAAAGACATGTCAAAGATCCAATGCTTTGAATGTCACAAATATGGACACTACCGAAGAGATTGTCCCAAGAGAAAGAAGAATGGCAAGAGGAAGTATGAAGCAACTCATGTCGCTCAAGAAACAAAAGACAGTGAAAAGAGGCCGAAGAAGGAGGAGCCTGAGGATCTTTACTATGATTAAAAGATCACCTCCTGTTTTTCTTTCATAGGTCTTAGTTAGCGTAGCATGTTGTGAATCATGAACATTCTTATGTGTTGTTTAAATAACTCTTTTAGAGAATGAATTGATCATGGATTTGGTAACATTCATGGATGAACTATTGATGAATGAGGATATGTTGAATGTTGATTTGGGGTAGCATCGGATGTGCTCTAGCCACGAAAATTGGTGGAGAGGCTAAAACACATGAGATCTCCAAGACTTAGAAATGGTTTGGGCACAATCTAACTGGTTTGAGAGATATTAAAATAATTAATATTTTTAATGGAGTTCCTAAGTCTAAACTTAGGAAAAATAAAATATTAATGGGTATTAATATAAAACTGGGTTAGAATGGTCCAAAAGTCATGGATCAAGCCAAATATAATCTTAGCCGTTAATTAGAGATTTAATCTCGGCCATTGATGGACCAGTGAGAAAAGTATAAGAGGAGGCTTGAGGGTCAGTTGGAGAACACACCAAGAGAGATCAAGAACTCAATTTTCTAGGGTACGGTTTGCTGAGGAAATTGAGTGAGTGATCAGAGTTGTAGCTGAGGGGCAATGAATACATAGTAGAGAGCCAGAGTTAGTACCAAGAGGATCAGCGCAAATGGCAGGTGAGGTTGACGCAGAGCCAGCTAGAGGTCACGTAGAGCTAGCGAGAGGCCACACAGAGCTAGAGAGGGCTAGCGTGTGAGACGCAGAGGCTCAAGAGGCTGACGTAGAGCCCAAAGAGGCTGACGCTGGGCCTAGAGAGACTGATGCTGGGCTAGAGAGGCAGACGCAGGGCCTAGAGGCAACACTGTGAGAGTTTTCGTGGGACAAACTGGAGCTGGAGAGTTGGATAGGGTGACACAGTCCCTATCAGAGTGACGCAGAGCAGTAGAAGCTGCATTGTTGTTGTGGGATCATTCATCCGGTGATTGAGCCAAAATATCTGTCTCCGACTGAGAGGTGCTACTGCCGAGGGCATTCTCTATTGGGTGAGCAATTTCTGGCAGCCAGGTTGTATTCTGAAACTGCATAATAATAAAACCCTCTGAATCGCTGCACCGGTTTTCCTGCATTCCATTTTTTCGGGGACATTAGTCCAAAAACAACGGTGTCACTTGTGTGCTTGTTTACTTTCAGTTGATGATCTGTATGTGTTGATACTATACTTGTATTTATTTTCAATGTTTACATGGTAAATAACTTGTTAAGTAATTGAACAAGTAGGAAGAAATAAATCAGATAGTATAGGAAGAATTTCTAATGGGTTAAACTTAGAAATTCCAACATGGTATCAGAGGGTGGTTGCAGATCACAGGATAACTGAAGGCATCAACTGAGCAGAGCAGTAGCAGTAGAAACAACTGTCTTGAGTGACAAAAGTTGTTCCTAGAAGAAAGAAGCAAGGAAGGGGTGATGCAAAGGGCCTGCATCATCAATTCGAGCCAAGAGGAGGATCAATGTTGAAGAAGAGAGGAGAAACCCTGACCTACGTAGTGCCCGATCATCTTTCTCAGTCAGGAAGGATCAACGCTGTGACTAGGAGGTGCAGATTTTGTCGGTGCCTGGATTGCACAGAGCCTAGAGGCTCAGACCTTCATATTGCTGAGGCATAGGAGGCTGTGGGTAGGTTGCGGAGCGAAGCTGGTGTGGTACTGTGATCAGAACAATACTCAACAAGGCAAGACCAAGGAGGAGGGAGTTGCTGTTGAGGATTTCTACCCAAGAAATCCGGATCAGTGGTGTAATTGCACAAACGATTGGAGTGGGGCATCGCGACATTGGCAGAGGGCTTTCCACGAGGGAAATCGAGCCTTAGAGGGAGTCAAACTGAGAACTTCCAGACAGGATGTTAAGAGACTTGAAAGAGTTGAAAGAGGAGTAGTGAAATGGCAGCGAATGGGCTGAGAGATCAGGATAGACTGGATGGAGCTTCCAACTTCGTAGTCTGGAAGGCTAGGATCTTGTCCATTTTTAGATAGGTATGGCATCAAGCACTTCACCTTGAAAATGATAGTGATCTTGGTTGACCCGATTGAAAATGAGAAGTACGAAGAAGCAATGGCCAGGGCTAAGTGCATCATCCTTGACGGGGTCAAGGATCTTGTGGTACCACATATTGTTGAGAAGGGTACCGCAAATGAGATGTGGGATGCCCTGAAGAAGTTGTATCAACATACTTTTGTGCAGAGGAAGATGCTTTTAGAAAATCAATTGCAGTCATACCAGATGCAGAGGGGAGAGCAGATAGATATCTTCCTCGGGCGATTGACAGAGATCCGGGACCAGTTAACTTCCATAGGGGTCACGTCAGATGAGGAGATGTTGGTGAGGACTGCACTGAATGCAGTCTCAGAGGATTGGGAGGTATTTGTCTAGAGCTTATTGGGCAGGTCGAATCTTCCGGATTAGGAGGAACTGTGGGCGGCTCTTCGTCAAGAAGAGATCAGACGACTGACCAAGGCAGGGAGTAGCGGTAATGGGGTCAAAATCAAGAAGGAGGAAGAGGAGGATGCTGCTCTAGCATTTGCGGGAAAGCAGGAGAAACACAAGAAGAAGGACCTCTCCAAGGTCAAGTGCTTCCACTATGGGGAACTGGGTCACTATGCGAACCTGTGTCCAAGGAAGAAGAGCAAGGGAGAGGCTTCTGAGACCAGGGCAGCACCAACGAGGGTGGAGAAAGAAGTGGAGATAGATGACAACTGTGCCATGAGTGCTCATGCGCCACTTGAGAGGTAGTGGGGAGACATCGAACTGTAGTCAGACGGACGATAGACGATGAGGGGCAAGATCCTTGAGGTACCCAACCTCTTGGATTATACCTTGCTACGGGAGCCCCGAAGAGAAGTAGTAGGACTGGCAGATCTCGGTAGAGACGGATGTGGATGGAGTGACAGAGGGTGCTACAGTGCAGGAGTCCTGGGACAGCATGAGGCAACAGTGTGAGATGCATGGAGTTGTTGTAGTAGCGCAAAGGTCAGTAGAGGGAGCACTTGTCAAGGACAGAGGGAGCTTCAACATCGAGAGTGTTTCTAGCCTGACAGAAATGCCATAGTTGGGAGGATCAGTTACTTACTTCTCGGTAACTGAGTTGTAGTGCAGCAATTAGCAGTGGCAGTGCTATGGGTAGCATGATACAGCATGATGAGAGGGAATGCAGTGCAGATGCAGCAGTGGCAGTGGCAGGGCCATGGGCAACAACACGGATGCAGAGGGAGCTATTGTACAAATTCAGCAGTGGTAGTGGCAGGGCCATGGGCAACAGTACAGGATGCAATAGTGCAGAGGATGTTGGGCGGGGAGGCCTAGCATCAGCACAGGGACCGATGCTGGATGATCAGGGTGATACTCAGTGAGGAGTATTGCTAGAGCACAGTCCTCGCTAAGAGGGAGTGTTGATTTTGGGTAGCATTGGATGTTCTCCAGCCATGAAAATTGGTGGAGAGGCTAAAGCACATGAGATCTCCAAGACCCAGAAATGGTTTGGGTAGAATCTAACTGGTTTGGGAGATATTAAAATAATTAATATTTTTAATGGAGTTCCTAAGTCTAAACTTAGAAAAATAAAATATTAATGGGTATTAATATAAAACTGGGTTAGAATGGTCCAAAGGTCATAGATTAAGCCAAATCTAATCTTAGCCGTTGATTAGAGATTTAATCTCGGCCGTTGGTGGACCAACGAGAAAAGTATAAGAGGAGGCTTGAGGGTCAGTTGGAGAACACACCGAGAGAGATCAAGAACTCGATTTTCTGGGGCAGGGTTTGCTGAAGAAATGGAGTGAGTGATCAGAGTTGCAGTTGAGGGGCAGTGAATACATAACAGAGAGGCAGAGTTAGTACCGGGAGGATCAGCGCAGAAGCCGGGTGAGGTTGATGTAGAGCGAGCTAGAGGCCATGTAGAGCCAGCCAGAGGCCGCGCAGAGGCATCCAGGAGCTGCGCAAAGGTAGAGAGGGCCAGCGTGTGAGACATAGAGGCTCTAGAGGCTGACATAGAGCCCAGAGAGGCTGACGCTAGGCCTAGAGAGACTGACGCTAGGCCAAAGAGGTTAATGCAGGGCCTAGAGGCAGCACTGGGAGATTTTTCGTGGGACAATCTGGAGTTGGAGCGCTGGATAGGGTGGCACAGTCCCTATCAGAGTGACGCAGAGCAATAGAAGCTGCATTGTTGCTGTGGGATCATTCATCGGTTGATTTAGCTGGAATATGTCTTCGACTGAGAGGTACTACTGCCGAGTGCACTCTCTGTTGGGTGAGCCATTTTTGGCACCTAGGTTGTATTCTAAAACTGCATAATAATAAAACCCTCTGAATAGCTGGACCAATTTTCCCGCATTGGGTTTTTCGGGGGGACATTAGTCCAAAAACAACTGTGTCACTTGTGTGCTTGTTTACTTTTAGTTGATGATCTGTATGTGTTGATACTGTACTTGTATTTATTTTTAGTATTTACATGGTAAATAACTTGTTAAGTAATTGAACAAGTAGGAAGAAATAAATCAGATAGTAGCGGAAGAATTTTTAATGGGTTAAACTTAGAAATTCCAACATTGAATCCTCTGGATATACTGTTAACGGTTATGAATAACGTACATTGTATTTCTTTATGTAAGGATTCTAGGTAGAAATGAAATTGTTATGTGTAGGAAATTCTAAGATGAGAAAATCTTGGTTCTCCGAATCTTTGGAAAATTTCTACAAGCAAATATCCTCTGGAAAGAATCCAGGTCAATGGTACTTTTTCAAGTACATTTGCATGGCAAAGATCCCTCAAGAAGTCCGCTGCAATAATCATGATATGATTCAAGACAAATGAGGTATGTATATTTTGTTTGATATTATAATATCATGTCACATGGTTGCAGGTAGCATGGATCAAACATGATCAAGATCTCCTCCTATGGAAGGTTTAAAGATGAAATCAACATAATATGTCCTCATAATATGGTATGAGGTAGTTGGTGACCATTGAAGAACTATGAAAGTTCTTGGGAATGAAAGGCACGAGGATGAAAGAGATCATGAGACATGCAACCATGATGAAGGGAGTCAACATCCAGAGATCAGGAAGACTTGACCAAGAAACCTCCCGGAATGATGTGAAGACTTTGATGGAAGTCTGAAAAGATGAGGACCCTTGATGACAGATATCATCGGGAGATGTGTCAACATGAATGTAGGATGATTGATGCTTGCTAGAAGATGTCAATGGAAGAAGGCCATCACCAAAAGGTAATATGTGGTTTGTTTTTGGTGTCTGACCTCTTGGAAAAGTTTGGGTATGTGTGTAGGATCGAGGAAAGGAGAGTTGTGAAGGATGTCACAACTACGTACCTTGTGATCCAGAGCAATCACTGTTGAAGAAAAGTGAAGACAGATGAGCTTATGGAGGAAGCCCCAAATGTAAAGCCAAGGAGGATACCTTCCGGGAAACGAAGGAATGACATGACGAAGGAAAGTGATGTATGGCTGAGCCTTACATATGAAGGAATTGATGACATTGAAGTCTTAAATCGTCAGTCAACTAGAAGACCCTAGAAAGCACTGATCATAGAGTCCCTGAGTAAGAGGGAGCTCTGGGAAGTTCCTATGAGCAAAGGAACTCGAGCATTAATCCAAACTTAAACAGGGACGCAAGAAAGTACAGAGAACCATATACACAAAGATGTAGCAGAAATAATACTTCATTTCATTAATGGAAAATACTGAAATATGCTTACAACCAGAAATGGAAATAAACCAGCTAGGGCGATGGTAGCTTATCTCTGAGAAGATATGTGGTCGCTACATGCCTTGGAACTGTTCTCCACTATGTTACAATGAGGCTCGAAGGCCTATTTATTATTGAGAAACAATGGAAAACCCTTCACATCCCAAAACCTAACCCTAGAAGATGAAACGCCAAATTGTGGGCCCCGTTTTAGGGTGAGTTGGACAACCAACTTCCCGGGGTCGCGAATTGGTCATATTATCTCCGTTTGACGTGCATGATAGCCCATTGGAAAGATCTCTCCGAGGACTGCGATGGAAAAGACGATTTTTTGAAAGAAAAATCGCTGGCAGTAGATTTCCCAAAAAACATCGTTTAGGACCTCAAAATGGCTCCAGAAGTTTAGGACCCAAAAAACTGCTAAAAATAGTAAACTGTGCTATAATTAAGGAAACTAAAAAACTGAAAGAAACAGTTGCGGGGGTCCAAATGGGATAGGTGGGTGGCCACCAACATCCACCTGGATCATTCCTCCCCCCTTAGGAAGCAATGGTCCCCATTGCGTTGAGTTCCTCCCTGAGATGATGAAGCTTCTGCTGAGCTGGGTCGCTGGTGAGCTGTTCTGCAATCTCTGATGTGTCCAGAAATGGTGGGAAGCATGGTTGACGACGGTCCACATTGAACACTCGATGCAAGTGAAGGAATGGAGGAATGCTGTGCTTCAAAGCATTGTTGACCATAGCCTTGGTACTGCTGTAAGGACCTTGTCGGAGTGGTCTGAGCTTCTGATGGGTTCTCGTAAGGCGTTCTTTTTGTCAATGCAACCAGAATTTGTTGCCCACCTGAAACTTGTGTGGTACCCCTGTGGGTGAGGAGAAGTTGTTCCTATGTTCTGCCATGACTGTATCCCTCTGCTGCTGCTGCTGTGTGGAGGAACCCTTTGCGGGGGTCATGGATGTAGCAACGATCTTCCC